>PISX010005363.1:0-108896 GCA_004024625.1 Mellivora capensis | reverse complement strand
ATAAAGAAGATGTGGTATATATACACGATGGAATACTATGCAGCCATCAAAAGAAATGAAATCTTGCCATTCGCAACGACGTGGATGGAACTAGAGGGTATCATGCTTAGTGAAATAAGTCAATCAGAGAAAGACAACTATCATATGATATCCCTGATATGAAGAAGTGGAGATGCAACATGGGGGACTAGGGGGGCAGTAAAAGAAGAAAAGAAACAAGATGGGATTGGGAGGGAGACAAACCATAAGTGACTCTTAATCTCACAAAACAAACTGAGGGTTGCTGGGGGGAGGGGGTCGGGAAAGGTGGCTGGGGTAATGGACTTTCGGGAGGGTATGTGCTATGGTTAGTGCTGTGAAGTGTGTAAACCTGGCGATTCACAGACATGTACCCCTGGGGATAAAAATATGTTTATAAAAAATAAAAATTAAAAAACAAAAAGAATATCCTAGGTAAAGGAGAAATGAATCAAAATAAGAACTAATTATATCTAATTATTATGACTAATAATCATAAAAAAGAATTATGAAGGTAAGACATAAAAGGATAGTGTTAATATGAAACCATTTAAAATACAGTTGTATAGACAATTATTTTAAATTAAATTGTTTAGGTAATTATTTTATACAATCCAATCATAAAATTGAACGAAAATAGTAAAAATTATTATTGAAAGAACAAAGAATGTAAAAAAAAATTACTAAACAAACACAACTGATGGAAATTTCAGATTGTATTAACAAATACTGAAACTGGGACGCCTGGGTGGCTCAGTCGGTTAAGCGTCTGCATTTCGCCAGGCCATGATCCCAGGGTCCTAGGATTGAGTCCCACATTGGGTTCCCTGATGCTTCTCCTTTTGCTTGCTCTGCCTGCCGCTCCCCTGACTTGTGCTCTCTCTATCTCTGACAAATAAATAAATAAATAAATAAATCTTTAAAACATAACAAAACAAAACAAAGACAAAAACTGAAATTTAGAGAACATGTAAAGTGACTTTATTTATAGTCTTACATGAAAGAATTCAAAACATGGAATTTTATTTGTTATCTTTTAAAATTGGTAATAGAATATACCTTCCATAACCTGTAAAAAATAAAAGTAAATAAAAGTAAAAAAATTAAGTGAATACATACAGAATATAAAAGACAGAGAAAAGAATATTAAAAACAGTGTGTTGCCTATATTGACTCCCCTGACTACAACAGATGTTCCCAGGAGCTCCGGGGTGGCTCAGTTAGTTAAATGTCTGACTCTTGGTTTTGACTCAGGTTGTGATCTCAGGGCCCTGATCTCAGGGTCTTGAGATCAAACCCTGTGTTGGGCTCTGCACTCAGCCTGGAGTTGGTTTAGGATTCTCTCCCACCCCTCTATCTCTCCCCTTGCTCGAACTCCCTCTCTCTCTCTCCCCCCAAACAAACAAATAAATAAAATCTTTAAAAAAAATTCCTAAAGGCAGTTTTCTTGTTCATCTTATCTGCCAACATTTATCAGAAGCATGCCTGACATGTCATGAGAACTCTAGTTTTTTGTGGCCTGACTGAAGACTGCACATATTGTTTTGGAAATGAGCATAAATGTGACATTACCTAGTAAAAGACAAGATCTTTTAGAAATTGTATTTGAGATCATTACATTCCTTTTAGCTTTGATGGATAATGTGCAAAGACAAAAGTAGGGATATTAATGGATTGAATTATACATTAATGACATTGAATTAATAAAGAAAATTTTATAGCACATAAAAGATAGTTTTCTTTCAAGTGAATTTAGGCTCAAAATACTAAAGTGCACTAAAAGCTTCAATAATTAAAATGTTGATATCAGAATATATTGATCAATGGGTTGTGTGTGTATGTATGTGTATACATATATACATATATATTCAGAAATATAGTATTAAGAATGATAAGGTTACAGTATCAATGAGGATCAGCGAATTAACATCATTTAATATTTTTTGTAAAATGGACTATTTGGGGAAGAATCAAATTAGATCTTTGCTTTACAACCTACAGCCAATTAGATTTAAAAACAAAATTGAGAGGAAAAGAAAAAACTAGAAGAAAGTATACATGAATATTTACTGCCTGCTTGGGAAAAGACCTTCAAAATACCTTCAAAACAATGAAGAAATTACACCTAAAAATACTGATAGGACTGTCTTTCAAAAACTCAAGGTGACCTGGACATTACAAATCAATGTAGAAATCTTATAAGTGACAAACTGAGTATTGCATTTATTGTGTATGTAATTTATAATATTCTACTGATCATAACATATTTATTATGTAAAATACTTACCTATTTCATTTTATTTATTTTAAGATTTATTAAGTTGTGTTTATTTTTAATTTTCTTAAATGTAAAGATACCATGAATAATTATGACAAGCTTTAAAACTCGATTTTTAAAATAGATGCATCATGAATGCCTTACAAAATAGGAAATATAAATATGAAAACAAACATGCCACAGTGTTCAACCTCACATGATTATTCAAATTAATGCATATATTAAAAAGTCATGGTATTTTTTAAAATTTAACAATCAGTGCTGATATAGGTGCATGAAACCCATGCTCTTAGGCATTGCTCCAGCAAAGTAAATAAATACATTTCTAGAAAGTGATTTGGCATCGGATTTCAAAAACCTTTCAGAAGCTCTTGTTGCTTCACTCAGTAACTCTGCCTTCACTAAAGCTGCAGCAAATACTCATGAAGTGTATTCATCATGTAATTTTTAGGTAAGTATACATAATTTATGTATTTATTGAATAAATTTTTATATATTTTTTAGAAAGAGAAGATATTTCTCTAAAAAAGAGAAAGGAAAATGATGGACTGAGAAAAAAAATGGAGAATTATACCAGATGTCGAGTTGACTCTTCCATGTTGAAGAGAGAAACTTTGATTTTCCTGAGGTAGAAAAAGGTTATCTAGCTCTGGGGTCAAGCTAATCTGATGTTTCAAAGTCATCACAAACAAAATGTATGTGGGTATAACTGGATCCCATGAGAAAAGCAGCCTTTCCCCACAGATTAGAGTAAGGCTGAAAGGAGCCTGTGCCCTGGACCCGGAAGTGACATTTGATTAGTCATCAAGAGTACAAGCTCACCAGTCAAGGTCTTCTGAAATTGGAGACATAGCAGGAGATGCTGGTGAGCCAAGCTGCGAAAATCCTCAAAAAACTATTAGCAAACTGAATTCAACAGTACATTAAAAGGATCACATGCCATGATCAAGTGAGATTTGTTTCAGGGTGGGGGATGGTTCAACACATGCAAATGAGTAAACATGATACATCACATTAATAAGACGAAGGATAAAAATCATATGGGTATTTCAGTAGACAGAAAAAAACATTTGACAAAATTTAGCATTTTTTATGATAAAAACTTTCAACAAACTCGGTATAGAAGTTTATACTTCAACATAATAAAGGCCTAAGCTAACATCATCCTCAATGATGAAAAGCTGCAAGCATTTCCTTTAACATTAGGAACAGACAAGGATGTCCACTCTTGCCGCTTTTTTTTTTTTTAAAGATTTTACATATTTATTTGACAGAGAGATAGAGAACACAAGTAGGCAGAGAGGAAGGCAGAGGGAGAGGGAGAAGCAGGCTCTCCGCTGAGCAGGAAGCCCGATGCGGGACTGGATCCCAGAACCCAGGATCATGACCTGAGCCAAAGGCAGCTGCTTAACCAACTGAGCCACCCAGGCATCCCAACTTGCCACTTTTAATTAACATAGTTTGGAAGTCCTATTCTAGAGCAATTAGGCAAGAAAAGCAATAGAAGACATCCAAATAGAACAAGGAGAAGTAAAATTTTCTCTGTTTGCAGATGACACGATATTTTATATAGAAAACCATAAAGACCACCAAAAAATAGTTAATACTAATAAGTTCAGTAAAGTTGCAGGATACAAATCAATACACAAAAATCAGTTGTATTTCTATATGCTAAGAATGAACTAACTTAAAGAGCAGTTAAGAAAAAAAAATCCAATGTATAATAGCGTAGAAAACAATAAAATACCTAGGACTAAATTTTATAGAAGAGATTTTAAAAAATCTGTGCAATAAAAATCATGAGATAATGATGAAAGAAGTTGAAGAAGACACAAATAAGTGGAAAGATATTCTGTGCTCATAGACTGGAGGAATTAATTGTTAAAATGACAATACTGTTTAAAACAATCTACAGATTCAGTGAAATCCCTATCAAAGTTTCAGTGATATCTTTCACAGAAATAGAAAAAAGTATCCAAAAAATTTATATGGAAACACAAAAGAAAAGCAATCTTTAATTTTTTTTATTTGTGTATGGTTGGGACATAATGTTATATTAGTTTCAGGTACAAATGGTAATTCAACAGGTTTATACATTATGCTCTACTCACCATGAGTGTAGCTATCATCTGTCACCATACAATGCCATTATAAATCAATTGACTATATTCCTTATGTTGTGCCTTTTATTCCCATGACTTATTCATTCCATAACTCTCCTTTACTCACTTTGCCCTTCTCTCCACCCTGCTCCCCTCTGGCAATCATCAGTTTGTTCTCTGTATTTATAGGTCTGATTCTGCTTTTTGTTTGTTTCTTTCTTTATTTGTTTGTTTGTTTTTTAGTGTCCACATATGAGTGAAATCATATGGTATTTGTCTAGCCAAAGCAATCTTAGAAAAGGACAGAGCTGGACTTACCACACTTTCAAATCAAACCATATTACAAAACTATAATCAAAACCATAGCAGTATTGGTATAAAACCAGATACAAAGATTAACAGAACAGAAAAGAGAGCTCAGAAATAAACCTATGTGTATATATCTATTAATTTATGACAAAGGAGCCAAGAATATGCAATGGGGAAAGGATGACTTCTTCAAAAAATGGTGCTGAGAAAATTGGATACCCACATTTAAAAAATTAAACTGGGCCCTTATCTTACACCATATATAAAAATGAACTCAAAATGGATTAAAGTCTTGAATGTAAGACCTGAAATAGTAAAACTCTGAGAAGAAAACACAAGGGATAAGCTCTTTGACATTGGTCTTGACAATGATTTTTTTGGATTTGACACCAAGAGCAAAGTCAACAAAAACAAAAATATTCAAGTAGGACTACATCAAACCAGAAAGCTTCTACACAGCACAAGAAACCATCAGCAGAATGAAAAGTCAACCCACGGAATGAGAGAAAAATGTTTGCAAACCACCTATCTGATAAGGGGTTAGTTAATATCCAAAATATATAAGGAACTCATATAATTCAACTAACAAATAAGCAAATTAGCAAAAAAACCAAATAACCCAATTAAAAAGTAGGCAAGGAGTCTACAAAGATGATATACAAATGGCCAACAGGTACATGAAAATGACCTCAACATCACTAATCATCAGGGAAATGTAACTCAAACCACTAGATACCATTTCACCTTTTTTAGGATGTCTGTTATAAAAAAAAGTCGAAGCAAAGGCAGATGAGGTATGGACTAAAGGTAACCCTTCCGTATGTACTCTTGGTGTGAATGTAAACTGGTATTGATGGTATGGAAAATAGTGTGGAGGTTCCATAAGAAACGAAAAATAGAACCACCAATTCAACCAGCAATCCCAGATATGGATCATAATACATGTCCAAAAAACCCCCAAGTCTCTGTCTAAAGATATATCTCTCTTCCCATGTCCACTGCAGCATGATTTATGACAGCTAAAGTATGGAAATAGCCTAAGTGTCCTTTGATGGATGAATGGACAAAGAAAATGTGACATATTTATATATCAGCCTTAAAAAAGAAGGAAATCCTGGGGCACATGAATGGCTCAGTGGGTTAAGCATCTATCTTCAGCTCAGGTCATGATCCCAGGGTCCTGGGATCCAGTCCCGCATCAGGCTCCCTGCTCAGCAGGGGAGACTGCTTCTCCCTCTCCCTCTGCTGCTCCCCCTGCTTGTGTTCTCTTTCTCTCTCAAATAAATAAATAAAATCTTTTAAAAAAGAAGGAAATCCAACCATTTTCAATAAAGAGTATTCTGCTAAATGGAATAAGCTGGATGGAGAAAGGCAAATTCTACATGGTATCACTTATGTGTGAAATAAAAAAGAAGTCAAACTCATGTAACAGAGAGTAGAATGGTGTTTATGAGGAGCTGGGATGTAGGCAATATTGGAAGAGTCTGGTAAGAGGTGTAAACTTCTAGTTATAAGATGACTAAGGTCTGAGGATCTAATGTATAACTATATGTTATACATTCGTATTTATTGACTATGGTTGATAATACTGTATTGTATAATTAAAATTTGCTAAAAGTATAGAACTTAACAGCTTACACCAAAAAACGGTGTGAGGTGATGAATGTTCTATCAACAATAAAAAATCAACAATAAAAATCTATCAACAATAAAAAATATGTGAGATGATGAATGTTCTAATCAACCTGATGGTGGAAATCTTTTCAAAACATCATACACACACACACACACACACACACACACACAATCATGTTGTGCATTTAATTTTCTTTTTGGTCAATTATATGTCAGTAAAACTGGGAGGGAACAATAAACTTTCTTGTGACCTAGACCTACGTCACCTGGATATACAGTTCTTATTCAACATTCTTCAACATTCCACCGCTGCACTTGTACCTTGGGATTTGTATCTTTGTACCGTGAACTGTAACAGGAGATAGTTTACACAGTAATTCCAACTGAGCTCTGGAGACAGACTGACATGGGTCCAAATGCTGCTTCTACAACTTAATAAGTGATATCTTAGGTAAGTTATTTGACCACTCTCAGGTTCCTCAACCACATAATGTGGACTGTATATGTGTATACATGTGTGCATACACACACACACTCACACACGCACGCACACACATGCATTGGGTGTAAAGTGCTCTAACACGTTTGTTGTATAACCAAACGTTCTAACACTATGGTTCCAATACCATAAGTGGTGTTTGTTGATGGTAAGTGACACTATTACGTATGTATGTGTGTATGTGGATAGTTATGTATGTGTACATTGAAAGAAATTTTCTCCACTACCCAACATTACTTAGCTGAGCTCCTCTGAGCCCTCTTTTCAACTAAGCTTCAACCTCAACCTATAAAGACTTGAACAAGCACTAACGTAGTTTCCAACAGCTCAAAGCCATGCCCCAAGGATGACCTGAGCCCCACTTAAAGTGCCTGCCTGAGAAAACTCAAGCTGCCAGAAGAATTTGTTATTTGTTCTCATGGACACCTGAAGATACACCTTGTCTCCTAGTCCTTGGGAGGGTAGAAGTTGAAGTTGGGTAAGAGCCAGTGAACAAACCCAGACGTGTTTCACATGAACCAACATGCCCTTCCTGCTTTTAGTAGTTTGTCACTTTCCAGACTGCACAGAGCCCCCCCTCCCCACTTCCTCCTTCTCCCTTTAAAGGCCCAGTCACCTCTGTACAAATCATAGGTCAGCCTATGCTGGGCTCTTCCCTATTGGAGTAGTATATAGCTGATTAAAGTCTGTCCTTGCCACCTTAACTAATGTCTGGCTGTTTCTCTTTGACAATATAATCACTCTGGCCATCCGAAAAAAAAATGGGAGAAACCCAGTGTTGTAGGGCTAAGGTCCACACTAGAAGTGATGACCCTTTCCTTCATATTTTACTGGAGGTAGCGGTGTGTAAACCACCCTTTAGAATTATCCCTTTAGAACTCTGTTACAGGCTGTATCTCCAGTGGGACTGCTGAATTCCCCAACGGATTGAGATAATTCACTTCAGAAAAGCTTTTTTACACAAGCATTTATATGGCTTGATTAATCTTTTTGTTTCTCTAATGACCACATGATTCATCCACTATTAGGTACAAATTCATATTTTGACATCATAGACTACTTATTTTAACTTTCCCCATACTGCCTCTCCCCACCACACCCCAGGTTAATATCTCACCTAGATAGAGTCAGAAAAAGTTTCTAGCTTTAAAAAATAATTACTAGAGCAGACTCAATCTCTTCTCTTACAGGACATTCGTGTTTTTATAATCACTCTTTCCTAATTCCACAGTCAATCCAGTACCCTATGTATATGTTTTGGTCTAATCATTCCCTCTCTTGTTAACCTGTAAAAATAAACTCATATTCTGCTAACATTTATTAGGCATTCGGCACAAAAATTTTGTTCACTTAGGTTTTCTAGTAATAACAGAAAGTAGGTCTCATTACGCAACAGAAAAATGAAACTCAGAGAGAGCAAGTGATGATGAGCTATTTAAGGAGAGAGTGAGGATTTGGGCTGAGACTCTATCATGACTCCCCATGTGCTCTCTCCATCCAAGGATATAGATACAGCATCCCCAATGCCAGTCTTCTTTCCTATGCCTCTGGTAGACATTTTAATCAACAGGAAGCTCTGTATTGCTGTACCTGAGCACGACTACAGAACCCTGTAATAGACTCCTAGCCCAATTCTGTCAAGGGATGAGAGTTGGCAGGAAAGTTTGTATCTATTTGCAATCTCTGATTTGGCAGAATATAATTATATAAAATCACAAACAGTTAATAACTCAAAGTGGTTTCTTCATGGGACACTAATAATCATGGAGGTGATTTGTATCTCTTTCATATGAAAGGGCTCCAAACAGAACTGAGTATTTCTTTCATGTATAATTTTTTAAAAAGTTTTATTTATTTATTTATTTGAGAGAGTGTGAGAGAGCGAGAGGGGAGAGGGGCAGAGGGATAGTGAGACAGAGAATTTCAAGCAGACTCCATGCTAGACATGGAGCTGGAAATGGAGCTCAATCCCAGGACAGATCAGGACCTGAACAGAAACCAAGAGTCGATGCTTAACAGACTGAGCCACCCACGCACCCCAGATCTAAGTGTTTCTTTTAAAAAAAATTTTATTGGAATATAGATCACATACAATGTTACAATACATACATACATACAATACAATACATACAATGTTACATTAGTTTCAGGTGTACAACATAGTGATTCAACAAGTCTATATGATATGTTGTGCTCTCCACAAGGGTAGCTACCATCTGTCACCGTACAATGTTATTACAACACCAATGACTGTATTTTCCATGCTGTACCTTTATCTCTGTGACTTATTCATTCCATAACTGGAAGCCTGTATTTTCCACTCCCATTTACCCATTTTGCCCTTCCTCTATGCCCCCTTTCCTTTGGCAACTACCTGTTTGTTCTCTGTATTTGTAAGTCGGATCCTTTTTGGTTGCTTGTTTATTCATTTGTTTTGTTTTTCAGATTCCACATAAAAGAGAAATCTATGGCATTTGTCTTTCTAGAGCTGAATATTTCTATACTATCCAAAACTTAAAAGAAGAGCTCTATTTCAGAGTCCATACACTTTTTAATGTTTGATCCCAAATTCATCCTGCTTGCTGATTTATGTTAAGCTCTGTGGTTTTCTAAAATTCTGTTTCTTTTATGATTGCACAATATTATATTCCAATGCCTAATGGGTTAGATAAAATGACCATTGAAATGATAAAGTACAATTTCAAAAGAATGTGGCATATATGTTCATGCCCTTTTTTTTCTCAACTAGAAGGAACTGCTTTAGAATAGAAAATCGGAATACATTTTAAAGCCCATAAAATAGGAAGACACAGTATTCTAAGGAACAATAATTAAAGCTAGGGATTATAATGCAGCCAAGAACGGTTATATCACTTATTTGTGCACTGAAATTGAAATAACGCTGTTCAAAATTCTATTGAAAATATGATTGCTAATATCAGAGATGGTATAAATGAAGCTAAATTTTAATGAGGAAAGAAAATGGAATGACTCTCCAAGCCTGTGTAATTTGTTCAACTCAGAGCTAAATATATTATCTAAGAATGTATAGAAACTGATATGCTCATCATTCTCCAGCACTAAAATGTTCATAGATTAGCAGAAAAGATTCATTACTACTATTGAAAAATAATGATCCTTTGTAGCAAAAAGCAAGAAGGTAGACAGTGTTTCTTTACAAAGGGCTAGTGTCTATTTTGAGGGTAAATTTCACACATGTTAGAAGTTATACACATTCCTGATTGCTTATAAGTATTTATATTTAAAGAATATAAGGAACAGTTAACTGAAAGTCACAATTCCAAGATTTATATCCATCTTCTGCAGGGAAATGTCTTGAAAATTATAAAATAGCCCCATTTATTTTTTTAAATGAAATGCCAGGGAATTTAGAAATCACACTATTTTAAAAGATAGAGAGCTGAAGGAAGAAATAGAATTCTAATTAATGCAGAAGATGCTTTGTTTTGTTGCTGTTTTGTTCAGCAACTTAAGTGTTGCTTAACTTAAGTGTTCAGTAGAACTTCTTCTGTTGTTCTAGATCAACCACTGCCTATGTTCAGTACTTAAGTGTTCAGTAGAACTTCTTCCGTTGTTCTAGATCAACCACTGCCTATGTTACGGGTCTAAAAGGAGAGCAAATTGTGCCCCCAACAAAGGAATCTCCTCTGTTTAGTTGCCTGCAGTTTTTAGAACTAGTAATTCTAGTGAAAGGTCTTGGCCATGAAGCTTACGTCTTACGTGGGAAATGTTGCTTACTTGGTAAATTGTGAAGAGGGGAGAATCTGGCGTCCATTGCTCCTTTCAGGTAACTTCCTCTTGCCAGCATTCTTTGTAGGAAATTAAAGAGGAAATTCTAGTCCTGAAAAAGAATCTCTAATCTGCCCTATTTTTCATTTAGCCCACAAAGTCTCCTCTATAAACCTGTGTGTATATATAGGTATGTATATGTGTGTGTATGTATATACATGAATATATGCATATATAGGTATATGTGCATGGCTGTATGTATATGTGTGTGTATACCTATTCACCATTCATTCATTCATAAAGTCATAAATTCACAGAATTTGACTATAATTATTTACTGCGTGCTGTTGTGGAATACAACATAGAGAAAGACTTGAGTCACATCACATTCGAAAGCTTACTCACATAAAATGCTTACTCTGCTGCTTATTATTTATGTAATCTCAGGAAGTGGCCTAAACTCTTCCTTATAAAATGGTGATAATAATTTGTGGCTCCTAAGTTGATATAAGAAATAAATAACTGCTTTGCAAACAAAGGACACATCATGTATATTAAGAACTCAATAAATGACAGATACACTCTACTGATTAAGGTTTTATCTAGTAAAAACTCATTTTCTTTTCATTTTCTTTCATCATCAGTTTCTCTCTCTCTTGACTGGATCATTCCCATCAACATACAATTTCCATCCCCATAGACCCCCATTACTCTACTCCTCTTTGCAGCAAAACTCCACTGGTTGTTTATACTCATTCTCTTTAATTCTAATTCTCTTTAATTCTAATTCTAATTCTCTCCTCTCATTCTTCTTGGGAATCAACCAAATTGATCTTCTACCTCTTGACTCAGGCAAAATTACCAAAAGTACTCCTATTAAGGTCACCAGTGGCTTCTATTTTGCCAAATCTGAGTTCAATAGCCAACCCTTACCTCAATTGATTATCAGAATCATTTGATGAACTTAACATCTCCTTCCTCTTGGAAATGTTCTCTTTACTAGGTTTCCAGGAACAGGTATTTTTGTTTTCCTCCTTTCTCACCAGGATTTCTTTCTGTATCTTCTTTGTGGATTCTCCATCATCTTCTTAACCTCTGAGACTTAGCATGCCATGCTCCTGTCTTCATTTTATTTCCTTGGTGAACTCTTCTAATTTCCCAGCTTTATGTCAATGACTTACAGATTTATATCTTCAACTTGGACTTCTCCTCTGAGAAAGCTCATTTAGTCAACTGCTCATTGGCCATTTTTAATTGAATGCTCAACTGATATCTTGAAATTAATGGTTTTGATCTTTCTTCAAAGCTTACTTCTCCCATAGTCTTTCTGATCAGAGTAAATGGCAACTCCATCTTTCCCATTGTTCACCTCAAAGACCACAATAGTATCTTTGATTTTCTTTTTCTTTTCATAGTGTGTATTACCTCCTTTATCAAATGTGCTGGCATTGTGTTAAAAATTGATCCCAAATATGGCTACTTCTTACCACCCTAGCAAATCATTGGCATCTCTTGAATAAATCAGTTGTCTTCTCACTAGTCTTCCTGCCTTTGTATCTGTACAACGTGGCCGCTAGAGTAGTCCTCTGAAATCCATGTTCGCTCATCAGCCTCTTTGGTTCAAAATCTTCCAATTGTCTCCCCTTTCACTCTTAGTTAAAAACCATAATGTCTACAATGGACCACAAGTCTAGCCCTATGAAGCTTCCCTTCTCTTTGATTTTGTCTCTTACCATGCTTTAAACAGTCAGCTACCCGCCAGGCTAAGAGATTTTTCAATGTATGAGTCCCTCTTCCCCCAGATACCCAGGCGGCTCAAGCCCTCAACTTCAGGTCTTTGCTCAAATGTTCTTTTTGTCTGAGAGTTTCATTTAAAATGGAACTTTTATCCCATTTTAATATTTTTTTCCCTACAGCTTATCACAAAATATATACTTTACTTGTAGGATTAATTTATTGGCAGTTTCCTATATTAGAAGTTAAGCTTCGTGCAACAAGTTTTTGTTTTGTATTTTTTGTTTTTGCTTTTCTAAAAATCCAGTTGTTTGTTATTGTTTCCAGAATTAGAACCAGGTTTTGTGGGGCCTGGAGCTCATACAATTTGGGGATATCTCTTAAAAACATAATCTCGAGTATGAAAATTGGTAGTTATTTAAAGAGAGAAGAAAAATTATAACCACATTAGACTCTTTAAAAAGCTTACAAATGCAGGGCCTGGGTGGCTCAGTTGGTTAAGCATCTGCCTTCAGCTCAGGTCATGATCCCAGGGTCCTGGGATCAAGCCCCGCTTCAGGCTCCCTGCCTGCTTCTCCCTCTCCCTCTGCCTGTTGCTCCCCCTGCTCATGCTCTCTCTCTCTCTCTCAAGTAAATAAATAAATAAATAAGCTTACAAATGCAAAAAAATGCTTACAAGTGAAAACTCTGTAAAATAAATAACTATATTTTAAAAAAATTTAATTGCCCAACTTTTTTGCTGCATGCTCTTTCATCAATATTAAATGACAATTTTAAATATAATTTTAATGCGGAAAAACCAAAAATGCAAACCTCTAGCATGGTCAATTGAAGTTTATGTTTACATATACATCATATGTTTGTTTATATATTTATAATATTTATATAAAATATATACTTATACAGAAATTTTTAATATATTTTTGTATATATTTATTCATCGAAGTATAGTTGACACACAGTTTTACATTAGTTTCAGGTGTACAACACAGTGATTTGACAAGTTTATATGTTGCATTGTGTTCACCATATGAGTAGCTACTGTCCGTCAAAATGCAACACTGTTACAAAACCATTGACTCTATATTAAGACAGTTACTTTTGCCTTTCATTTGCCCTTTCTGCTTGCAGATAACACTTGCATATTTAGCATGACTAGTGGAAATTGACTGTTAATTCCATGAATAAATTTGATGATATCCTTGTTAGGGAGAGATTGTAAATAAATACTGGTCATTGTAGTCAGAACAATTTTAATAAACCATGCACTGTGTTTTCAGATGCTTTAAAATGGCACAATGTGGCAAATTTGCTTTCATTTTCTTTTCTTCTTTCTTTTTCGTCATTTGAACTTGTAGTCTTTCTGAATTTCTCTATGTATTTTTAATTGTCAATGCTCTGCCAAGTGGCACTTTTGTTATCAACTGTTATAAAGTGTAGATGTATATATAGGGACTTTTCCTGAAGGCGGTATTTCTTTGAAGCGGTTCTGAAGTATTAATATGGTAGTTGTCATTTTGATGTTCAATATTTTAATTTTTATTTTCTGCCTCCTAAACTCATTATCTCATTGGTCAGGAACCTTTTAATGTCATATATGTGTGTGTTATATGTGTTATATATGTTATACATGTATAGATATGCTATATATGTATATATGTTACATTTATATTATATATAAATTACTGGTAAAGTCATGTAAGTTTTTAGAATTGTTATCAAATTTAGTGAAGCTATTCCAGTTTTACTCATATGGAAGTTTTCTCATTTAGAAGAATTTTTTTTGCATGCTAGCCTCTGGTTTCGTCCACTTCTAGCCTTATATTTCCTCCTCTACGAACATATTTCCAGTGTGGCGAGGCCGTAGACATTTTCAGAATGCGACACAGCTCTGGCTGGATGAACTAACACAGTGGGTTACTTGTGTATTCCTGGAAGAAATAGCCACATCCAGATGGCTAACCATAATGTAACTATACTTGGATGTAACTGCAAATGCCAAAAATATATTCCACCGAAACACAAACTAAATGTATCCCCAACTAAGCTTCCCATGGAAGACTCCCAAACCACCTGCAAGTACGCCATCATGCGAGAGGGCCAGTGTTATGGAATCAGAGTGATGAGAAACACTGGTCTGAACCAATTGCTGCTAATACAGCTTATTTATATAAGTTTTGCAAAAGCAGCCTATTCCCCCAAGGCCTTGGGAGCAATTTATGCAAATGAGTGGCCCAGAAATGTTAAGCTTCCTTAACCTAATAGTGAATCTTCCTCTGCCACAATGCTCAGAACCATGCTGGACACATAGTAGGAGCCCGATAAGGATTTATAAAATAAAATGTTCATCACATGGATTTTGCCATATTGGTAAGGTTTCCAGGTAAAACATAAGACACCAGTTAAATTTGAGTGCAGCATTTGGGATAAAATTATATTAAAATTTTTCCCCCTGTTTATCTCAAATTCAGATTTAACTGGTGTCCTCTTTCCTTATTTGCTAAATCTGGCAATCTATTAGGTTTTAAAGAGACATGCCTAACATTCAGGTAAGATAAAAATTAACCTGTAACCTGTAGTTTTGATTCTGCCTTTTGATGTTAAAGTAATCCTATTTTGTACAGTTAAATACTTACATCAACTGGAATTTATTTTGGCAACTAATAGAAGGTGTGGCTCCCATTTAATGTTTAAGGTTGTGACTATCTCACCTAAATGGTTTCTTATTACATTGCACACCCCTTCCAGACAGGTGGGTATATTTCACGTGGTGTCAGTGGAGGACCCAGGAAATTCAGCAAAGGCTGTCTGCACTGGGTGCTGGGTGACTTGTCTCCAGTCCATCTGTAAGCAATAACACCAGTGACTGAAAGCTGGCCAGTCTTTTATTATTATCATGTACCCCACGCACAGCATCAGTAACGACATACTTGGCCTTACTGGGGCACAGCTTTCCCATGGCCCAGCCCCTCGCCTTGCTCATGCAGCTGTTCTGAATTCCTGTCTCCCAGCACAGCACCCCCATTACTCAGTGCAGAGTGATTTTTCTGTAAATGTTTTGGAACTACAGTCAAGTCTCACTGAAGGTCTGATCTATAGCAGCAACTTATTAGATTTCCTTTCTTTTTGTATCCAATTTCTTTTCTTCCAGCTTTTCCACTGAAATTTGCCAACCCAAGTCAGTGTGCGGGGTCAAATTTGATTCTGCTTCTCTTACTTTGCTTCTTTCGGTTTCTGCCACAGGGACAAGCCATGCTTCAAAACTTCATCTTCACCTTTTTCCCCCATCTATTCCAAACGTCTGCCTTGGAGAAAAAAAAAGTGTTTTTTTTTTTCTTTTGTTATTAACGTATGGTCTATTTATTGGCAAGGACTGTTTTCCCTTTGAATCACCCATCATACATAGCTGCTGACTATCAGATGTTTGGGATTGTGGATAAAATAAGACCAAATTTTCAGGCACTCTTCTAAATACTTTACAAACAAAGAAATAATGAACACTTTTAACTAAATCCTATGAGGAAGGTGAGATTTACTCTCTTCATATATGAGGCCCTGAGAAATGATGGGATCAGGGGCCAAGTCTTACGGTAGTTAAAGGGTGGAACCAAGGTCTGAACCTCAAGTCATTTCAGAGTCTGTGCCAAGAACCAATCTGTGCCTGGTTCTTTACATAAGCTATCTGATGTCATCCTCAAAACACTTTTCAGTAAATTTTATCATTCCTGTTTTATAGATGAAAAGAGAAACTATGGCTTGGAGAGACAAAGTAGTGTCGAAATTCACACACTTGATCAGTGGTGGGGCTGGAATATGAAGCCAAATCCATCTGACATGCATCTGTGCCCTTCTCATGGCATCTTTTACAGTAAGAAGTTCTGTAATGTGATTGATGTATCTACGGAGAGCCCTGGAAGGAAAGTGAATCACATGGGAAGTGGCATTGTGTGTGAGAAACCACTTAGAGAAGAAGATGCAGCTCAAAGATTAAGTTCCTCAACTTCCTAATAGTAACCAGGGGCCCACAGGGTTCCTGGGATACCCTGGTACTGCTGTTGCCCAAGGTCCCTAAATCTGTCCATCTCCTTTGACCATCAATACCTGCCTAGTGTGGGACAGCCAACATGACAGGGAGGTTCATGACACCATCGATGGCTTTGAGAATGATATGTAGAGTATCAACTCCCCTTCATTTTGAACCATTTTGATTAAAAATAAAAATTTCTTTCTCTCCCTCTCAAATAAGTAAACAAATAAATTTATAAAAATAAAAACTCACAAACTAAGTTTATTTTCTTTTAGAATATCATTTGCCTTTATTACCCATTGGTTAATGTTTGTGTTGTAACCATGTATGTTTCATTCCCTGAGTTTTCTATTCAGTGGAAAGAATATGTACACAGAAGGAAGAAAAACAAAGAATTTTAAAACTTCTCATTTGAATTTCTTGATGACCTTGCTTTGGTTACTGGTTCAGAGACACAGTTTTGCATCTTTGTTTCCACATGTAACGTTTGTGTCCCATGGTCTGGGGGCAAAATTCTGAAAATGGAAGACATTTAATTTGCTGTAAATCATCTGTTTCAGACTTATTTTGTTGAATACAAATATGTGGAATTAAAAAAACGTATTCTGGGGAAAATGGTTAATAAACAGAAAAAAAAATCCACCAACAAGAGTAAAATTCATGAGGTAAAAACAACAGAGTGAACACCCGCCCCTCCTGCTGGCTGTTTGACTGCAGTTTTCATTTTTCAATCAATTGTTTCTGCATCTGTTAGGCATAACCTTGGAATTTTTTTTTCATGTTTATGCGAATGCTCATAAAATTGCTTTGGATGAAAATGCAGGAAGCCAATACTTGAAAACTTTTCTGGGCTTTTTTTCATGTACCATTTAGATAGGAGAAGAGCTGAAGAGATCAAGGATAAAAGTAAAAGTGTGAATGACACAGGCAAGAAATGTTTTTCAAAAAAAAGCTTAAGACCGAGGCCAAAAAAAAAAAGGGTCTGTTGGTTTATGCTTTTCCCATTCTTGCTACAATCATCGTCTCAGGAATGAATTCATATTGTGCATCATTTTCGGTTACCTTTATAGTCTTTCTTACAAGAATGAGGAATGAAAATTTTAATGCCTCATATATTCTATGAATTACTGTAGATGGCTAGACTGCACTCCTTTGATCTTTCCTATATTCTGTGGTTTGATTGGATCGTGATGTGAATGGAAAGCAGCACAAAACAAATCAGTTTCTGAGAGAACGACTTTAACAAGAAAAGGAGAAAAGGTACCTCAGCCCACTTCAGAATATTACACATGTGGCAGTCTGAGTCCAGATGACCGCGACTGGGTCCAACTCAAAATGATCGCAGTCTTTCCGGTTGACACACATTCTGACCTGAGAATTCAATACTAAAAATGACGATCAAACTTTGGAACAAATAACAGTTTAATGTCATTTAGGTTTAGTTTTTGCTTCTCAAGAGTGCCTTGCACATGGCAGGTTGGTCGGACATGTGGAATGAACCAATGAATGAATGACCGAATTCAGCGGTAAAATGCCCAGATAGATGGGACCGCGCAGATAAATTTTTCTACTCTGCTTCATGTTTCTCTAATGCAAATGAGCTCATCTTTGGTTAGTAAACAGAAGAATCATGTTATTATAATGAGGAAATTGTGTTGGTTCATAAGCAGTTTTTCCAGGCATTTTAATAGTTTGTGTCACCAAGTAATACCGGTTGATCTCCAAGTACACCAGCGCAGTGGGGCTCAGCAGGCTGGGTAGGTAGGAGCCCCTGTTGCCCCTCCCGCCTCCCAGCATCTCCTCTTTGCCCAGTTTGCCACGTGTTCTGGCTGGAAGGGAATATTTTATGGTTTCTCTGATCCTGTGCGTCCAAACTAGAAGCCTCAACTCCTAGCACACCCCTGTTCAGTCAAGCTATCATCAAATTTATTTAAAGGCAACATTTTATATCTGCTGTAATATTATTTTAAATTGGAAATTGAACATGTCTTCTTTTCTGAGTTGGGTTTTAATTAGGGTTACGCTGGTTTTATTAGTGCTCTGGTTACAAGATTGTAGGTTTGAGGGGCTGCCTATGGCTTTATTTCCGCCACCCTTGAATCCTTATTATTTTTGGTGTGTAATTTTGAAAAACATGAGGGTTTCTTCTTCTTCTTCTTCTTCTTTAATCCATTCAGGAATACACATTATTTCAAATACAGTGGAAAAACCTATATTGGTTAAAACAAAGACATGGGAGAGCTGAGGAAAAGAATTAACTTATGTAGAGGCAATAGGAAATTGTTTGATAAGTCTCTGATTCTCTTGGCAAGAAAAATCTTTCAGTATCAGAGCTGTAGAAGATTAGCCATGCCCACCTATTCCTTATGCAGATAAGACGCATGACCCAAAAGGTGTCAGTGACTTGTTGAAGACCTTTCACTTGGCATTGACAAACTGAAATGGGTTCTCGGGTGTTGGGACACCTGTCTCAGCATTTCTCACATTCATGGAAACTGAGTCACATCTTGGTGCTATCCACATCTGAATGAGCCCTGTGTCATATTAACTGTTTAGTGTCCTCATGGGTCAAGCCAAGATTTCTTTCCTCATCATTACCTTGCGTTATGAGTAGATAACTCTGCCTCTTAATTTGTCGGAGCGGTTTCAATTTATGCCTGTTTTCTTGGTTGCTAATTATTCATCGTCCCTATTCTCCTTATAAGTGACCTGGTGTAGAAGATAAGTTATATGGTTACCCTAGTTATGAGGCACCATCTGGAATTCCAAAGTCATGTGTGCTTCCCCTCACCCCTTTGGCTGTTCCAATCCTACCCATTCTACAAGATCCTATTTAATTTCAGGTTGTTGTGCAAAGGCTTTCCAGGATCACATAGCAAGAAGTTATCTTTTGTCTCTGAGTTCTTAGTGTTTCATGCATAAGTTTCTAATATAGCTTATAGTTTATTTCAGCATTCACAAAGAGGGCACTGCTGGCCTTTTGGGTGGGACTACTGTTTGGTGTGCTGAATAGTCTCAAATCCTGGAGGTCACTTAGCAGTCCTGGAGGCCAGTGGACTCCTCCATAGTGTGGCAGTTCAATGTGTCTCCACCCATTTCCACCCTACCTCATCCCTTGCAAGGGGTGGAACTCCCATCTCCTAAGCCCAATCATAGAGGACAGTTTAGATTAAGGGCTCAAAGGGATAAGATCCAGGCTTGATTTATTTTTGCATCCTTCTTCCACCCCTTATCACTTTCTCAAACACACACACACACACACACACACACACACACACACACGAATCTTATGGCTCAGCACAATGAATGATTTTGAAGAGTTATTGTGGGCATTGGATATAGTTTTACATTACTGACAAATTAAAGAAACTGAAGGAAAGAGGAAATGCTGAGGTGGAGCCGAGAAGATGCTTAAATCTTCAGTAGAGTAGACATAAGTAGCTAGGCACTGGTGGGGGCCCTGGAGGATGATGGGACAGAACCCACCATATCTACCCTGAACACTGAAGGTGATGGGTTAGGTATAGTTGGGGGTTTGAATGCTAACAGAATGGCCAGCATTAGTATTGTTACTACTGCTTCTAGTCTTATTTCCTCTCTTCTCCTACTTCCATTAATAGCAATTCCAAGAGCTAACAAACCTTTAATTCTTCTGTGTGTGCCTGAGACCTTTGCAGATTTTTAAAATGAATTACAGAATTAAATCTTTCCTGGACCACAATAAAGTATTTATTATAGGGGTTATTAATATTCCCCATTACACATGGGGAAAGTAAGGCTCAGAGAAAGTAAAAAACCGGTCCATGTTCAGATGGTAAACGGTGGAGACAGGATTTGAACTCAGGCTGTCTGACTTCAGACTCAGCACCGTTAGTCACCACAAGCGATGCTCTCTCTGTATCACTGGATCACTTTCATCCTGAGACTTGTAATCTGGTCCCAACATGTGCTGACTCTGACCGACCTCCCACTATCTTCTGGCATTTACCCTATAGCATCATCATGTGCCACAATCATAGCCACATATTTTCTGTTACTCTTTGGGGACTTTTGACAATATTTATTGATTTCTGTTTGAGCTGAGAGAGGTGAATGTCATTGTGGCATACGTACCTGCCCAGGAATAAAATATATGTGGCCCACAGAGAGGCAGTGTGGTGAAGTGGGAAGGACAGCCCTCCACGCCAGGCTTCTTGGGTTCAAACCCTGGGTCTCCTGCCTCCTGGCTATGTGTACTATGTGAAACTCTGCAGCTGAGATGGCCAGATCTCTGGGAAAAATAGGGCTAATATCCATATGTACCTCAGAGGATTGTGGTTAATGAAATAAACCATTTAGGTGCTCAGAACTCAGCCTGGCACATAGAGGTGCTACCTAAACATTGTTGGGTTGATCAGGATGTTCACGAACTGATTTGTAAGGCAGAGGAGCAAATGTGATTGGCTTCAGTTTTTATTCTACATCAAGAAATCCAAATACCCAGCAAAACCAACTTTGATTATGGCTCGTCAAGTAAGCTAGAAGCAGCAGGACCCCGTTTGGAGCAATGGATTAGGAACCTAATGACCATACCTCTGGTCTCAAATGCCCATTTGTATGGGATAGTCAAGAAATGCTTTACTTCCTTATCTCCCTGGTTGCTTTGTCTGCAAATGGAATGAAGAAAGGAAGCTTCCCTTTATCAAAAGCATGAAGACAATTAAAGTAAATATTAAGCATTTTATGATGAGGGAGAGACAACAGCGTTTTCCTCAAGGCTGTCCATACAATTTCCATCCCCTCTCCAATGACCACACCACTTCAGTTGTCTTGAGAAACAAACACCAGCAACACTTTTGAGGAATAGGATTTTTGTGAACAAAACAATCTCTCCATTACAGAGGGAAGTATAAAGCTCTCGATTTTCCCCTCTTGTGACATTCAACTATTAAAGGCAAAAATTCCATTTTATTGGCTTCTTGTAATCAAGATGATGTGACCTTTACAGGATTAATATCTCATTCTTTTGCTAACTAATTTACTCTAATAACACAGGAAGATGCTTTATAGTGTAAAAAACACCTTGGGGTATTGGGATTGGATATAATAGCTAGAATGAAGCCATTATAGTTGGATATATAGTAGGAGTAAAATCTTAAATAAAAATTTGTAACCGTGGGATATGGAAAATTCCTTTTTTTAATGTAGGAGTTTTGCTTTTATTAGTTCTTTGTTAAAAGAGCTGCTCTATTTTTGCAGTAAATTTTCTAGGGCCTCTACCTTTACTTAGCCTTTTGTCATCTTTACTTCTATTATTCTGGTCGTTCTTCATTTTATACAAAGCCAAATTAGGTGTCCTCTCACAGCCTCAACACTAATTTGTATTTAGCTGTAAGAAAAGACTCCAAGGACCCATCTCTGCTCTGCCTGCCTCATTAGATCATGGGCTCACCCAACGTGGGGACTGTTGTTCTGAATTTCCCTATATCCGAGCTCTCATGCTATGGCTGGCAGACAGCAGCTGCTCAATCAGCATGTGACAAGTGAATAGTGAATTCCCCCTACCCTTGAAAAATTCAGAATTTACATGTATGAGGTTGTTCTTCCTTCCGGATCAGTTTCCCCTGACTTCTTGCTTTTGTCTATGTTGCCAAGATCTTCCAAGGCACTCCCACACAAAGCCTTCAATTAGGCTGCTTACTGCCATCACCCTACTTCCTGCTGGGTCCCAGCCCCACCACAGTACTTAGCACACAACATGCACTGGGCGAATGCTTGAGTAAATGAGAACATGCTGATGTCTCATCTCTATGTCAGTACAATCAGCCTCCAAATGACCCCCATCTTCCCACCCAGTATCCTGTTCAATTGCTTCTCCACCTACCTTAAAATATGTTGCTATTTTTGTGGTCTAGACTCGTCGAGGAGTGGCAAGCTGGTTTTATCTTTTGAGCCAATCCTGTGTTGCTACCTAACATAAAGTATTAAACAGGATTCTGAGGTCTCATTAAGGCTCAGTGAGAAAGAGTGTGATGATTGTTTGGTGGTAGTTGTCATAGCTCGGGGAAGAAGGAGTGGAGGCGGATGTACACCATGCGTGCTAACTGTGTTCATCTCTGACCTACAAGATAAACACTGTATTTATTAGCTTAAGAAATAAAAGCCTGAATTTTTGCCTAGTGGCTCATGATTCAGAGTTGATTTAATAATGTCTCTAGTTATTTACAGTTCCCAGTATTTTGCTTCAGCAAAACTCATTGCTCTTCAAATAAGTCTTTCAACTTTTCATGCTGTAGAATGATCGCATGTTGCCCCAACTTAGAATTTCCTTTAATCTCCTTACCTCCTTTCTTTCTTCTAAATGTAAATCTGTAATTTTCCATAAAGCCTTCCCAGACCGTCTTAATCTAGAACAATGTCTTCTGAAGTTCTATGACAGAGGTAATCTGAACTGTTCATTTGGCACTTAAGCACACACTATCTTGGGATTTTCCTGTATTTTTGTATCAACTATTAGATGCCTCTTTGGTATCAGTTTCCACTTCCCTCCTTGTATCTTTAATGACATTTTAAGGGATTCTGTATAGAATGCCTGGCACGTATGAAGTCTGTTTATACACTATATGTAGTAATCTCCAAGGCTTGAGGGACTATGTACCCAACATATTTCCCCTTTATGCAGTAGGCGCTCATGACATATAGTTGGTTTGAATTAGAAAATGCTAATAGATATCTCTTGGTTCATTATGTGTTTTACTCTGTGTTCTATGTTGTATTTATATCATCCCATTTTAGTCCTTGTAAAAATCTTATGAGATGTGTTAGAGTATCCAAGTTTTGCAGAATCTGAGATTTGAAAATATTATCCAAGGTAAATTATGCAGATAGTAATTGCTGGAGACTTGGTTCGAATGAAGGTCAGAAGTACTGAGAGCATCACTGGAAAAATTAATGGAAAAGCAAGCATGGCTCATTCTTAAATAAAACTCTATTACTCAGAAGAGCTGTCCCAGAGTCAATATTTCTGGTCACTGACTCTTGAGACAAAATGTCACCAGAGCTTCTGCATTTACAACCAACATTCTCAAATGCTCACAAAGCTGCTAGCAAAATGAAGCCATGGTTTTGTCATATGGCTCTAGTTGAGAATTTCTACCTCTGGAATGTGAGCTGTGGAAAGCAGGGGATGGATTGCAATATAACTATTCCAAGAAATAACTATTCTATTTGTCCATTATTCTGGTAGGATTAAATAGCTCCCAAACTCTTCATATAGGGTTGGATGGATATCTGGGGGGTCCCCCAATTTCTCTTGGACTCTTTGGAACATATCCAAGTCAGTTGGAATCTTTGAAAAGACCATAGACCCCTGAGAGTATTCAGAATATCCTCTCTCTAGTTAACTTCAGGATTTCTTGGATGAGATAAAAGAAAAAACCAAACTCTAAAAGACCTTATAGAACAAAAATAAGAATGGACAAGGCAAGAAGGTCAACAGTTCACTCAAGGGGCTGCGGGATGCCCCCAGTTTGGGAAGGTGTAATTTTCCTGCAGCCATCATAGTTCCCCACTGGGGGGCACCAAAATGATGCCTGTTTTCTCTTTTTGCTCATGGCAAGAATTATTTTACAATGAGATGAAAAGAATTCCATACCCAATTATTTTAGTAGGAGGACAAGTTGGTAATGGTTTATATTTATCATTCACTCACACAGCCTGCTTTTAATGCTTGCAATCTCTCTATTAATGAACTAGAAATTGGTTACTTCCAAGAAGAGGTAATGTCCTTCAGATGGATAGTGCATTGGGCTAGGAGTCAGCGGACCGGGGTGCCAGAACACAATCACATATGACAAGAGGTCATAATCTGACCTCTTACTAATTCACGAATAGCCTCTACAATGCCCTTGACAAGTGATCATCCACTTCCAGTTCAGGAGGACCACTGGGTAATTGTGTGTTAGGCAAAGCACTTAGCAAGTACATTACAGAATCACGGGATGATTGAGCAGGAATGGACCTTGGAGATGGGCTAGTCAACCCCTTAACTCTGAGATGAGGGCTGGCAAGGTTAAGTGATTTACCTCTGAAGGTTAGCAGTACGGGTAGAACTAAGTGTCCTGTTGCCCGAGTCAGAAGGATCACTCCACCATAATTCCTCAGTTGGTTAAATGGGCGTATTAACAACTGTTCTTGGATGTCAGATCTCTTGGGAAAACGACTGCAAACTGAAGATACTGTTGTCTGCTATTCCGGATTCGGAATTAAGGCGGAATCTAGAGGATGGAGAAGGGAGAATACAGTGGTGATGGGGTCCGCTAGAAGTTAATTCAAATCAAGCAGCACATCCTATATTCAAATGTTAATATGCGTAAGAATAATACCATTTTCTTGAGGACCACTTTCAGGGAGGTTGATTGCAGCAACCAGCAGATTTGAACAAGAAATATTTATCTTCCTAATAATCTTGACTTGCCCTCAGGATTAGAGGAGTTCACTGGTTAATCTAAACCTATTCATTCAGATTTCACTTTTTAATCCATTTTGTCAGGCTTATCTCTAAGATAAAAGTAACTTTTAAAATGCGTACATCTCCTCCTCAAACTGTGTTACTTTCAGCCTTAGCGTCTTATTTGAACAGCTTGAGGACTAATTTGAATCACACTTCACTTGTGGGGGTTCAGAAAGTATGTGATACCTTAGGGAGTTGCCTTACAGGATTTTTAAGATGTTTTAAAATGAAGTACATCTAAATTCTTTAAATTGCATATGGTTTAATCTAGAAAAGGACAATTGAAGTCTTCATTAAAATAGATTTATTCCAATTTCATATGTGAAAAATAAATTTTCCTGAGATAACTTGGTATATGTCTCTCCAGATTGTAGCATTTCCCTACTTTCTAAATTAAATGTTGCTGCATGTGAATCTTGGCTTCATGGTGGCATATATTAGAAGGCTTAGTCATCATTATTGTAAATATCTCAGTATTGAGTCAGGTTTCATTGGAGCTTAGAAGTAACTTTCTTTTTCTCTTTTTCATTTTCACCTCTCATATTTCTCTGCACTCCTCCCTTAGGTTTGCTTTGCTGTTTTCTCTTTCTTTTGCTGATTTCAGCCTTTGTCAAGAACACAAAACTCTCTTGCAAGGTTTCAGAACCTAGTATTCTCTATCTTGAGTGAAAGGGACAGTTTTGAACTTTTCTGTAGGAGGAAGGAGGAACCTTTCCTACTCTGTAGGAAGCAAGTTGTGCTTACTACATCATTTAATATTTCTAAAACCTTACAAGGTAAGTTTTAAAGATCCATATGAGGAGAAAACTTCAAAGAGATCCTGTATTTTATCTGAAGTCACAGAAAGAGTAAATGGCAGAGCTGGGCCAGATTGAAAACTGGGCCTCTCTTAAACCAAAATTTATGCCATTCCCATCACATCCCATGAACACAGTTTAGGTCAACAATGGACCTTCTTTAATAAAACAAAACAAAACAAAACAAACAATAACAAAAACACACTTGTCTTATTATTTTCTGTGAGTAAAACAAAGCTTACCTGGGGTCACTTTGCATTTCCTTTTTCATAAAGCAGCCTCATTTCTTGAGTCATTGAAAGATCATTTTGTTGCTTCTTGGCTTCTCCTTTTGGTCTTATGGAAAGCATGATCATTCCTAACACCACCAAAAAACCCCCTATTATCTGTGCTGTGGTCATTTAGTGTAAGTAAGTAAGGACAAAATCAAGATTTCAATCTATGGCATGTTTAGCTTCACTCTGAGAATCATTGTTCCTTAGCCTAGAACTGCATATGGAACCCAGCCAACTATCTCATCTTGTTCTTATTAAAAGTAAAAACTGGGGTCCAGGAGAAGCTCCGGATATACCAGCACGTGCCAATTGTCAATACTATAAGATTGTTTGGGGAAAAATAATTCTAAATATATATAATATTGATAATGGACAACAGATTTCCTTTGAACATGTATTCTGGTACACATTTAATTCTACCTTTTTTTCCATTCATTTGTTCAGCAAATGTTCTTGGGACCAAGAGCTAACTTTGAATCCTGAAGGGAGAATTCCATTTTGGGCAAGTTACAAGGACATTTTCTCACCTACAAAAACATGACACATAATAAAATAATGTCTGAAATTAGCACTATGCTTAGCACATAGTGAATTCTAATTAATGGGGGCTGTTACAACTTTATCTCTTCACATATTGTAGATCATATGCACTCTAAAGACAAGGCACGTGTATGAACCACTGCTGTATCTTCTGGGACCCTCAACACAGTAGGCACTGAGGCATCAAATGGTTCATGGTTTTCTACTCTGCCACATTGGTGGCAAGGATAAAGCACAAGGATTCTACAATCCAACTCTGCAAAGTGTAATGGAAATTTATCAACATTGATTAGTTTATTGAGAAGTATATAGTTACTTAATTCTATCCAATATAGGCAGCCACTTTAAACAAGCCAAGTACTTTATCTTCTTTCTTCTTATAGCAAATTGGAGAATGTCTAAACATGTTTATAGAAGGACAAAAGATATTTTGGTGGATGACTTCTAGTCTGCTTGGCCCTTAAAGAAGATGAATGAAGAAGAGGAGGTTCTTATTTAGAAGTCTCTGATATCTGACATAATTTTGAGATAGAAAGGGCTCTAATTTGCTGTTCCACTGTGATCTCAGCTAGAAAAGGATGTGGTTAGAGCACAAAGTGTAATACAAAATAAAATGGGTAAGATATTTCAAGTCGGAGCCAGTATTAAATTATTTAAGGCTGTACTGAGTAAGGGACAGGGACTTGCATTTTGGAAGATATTGTTAATAAGGAGTATTATCCTGCTCAGCTGGAAGTTTCTGGAAGTGTATCTGGGTGAACTGATTCTGAGTCCCCTCCTCTGGGAAAGATCCTATGGATTATTGCTGGCTGCATGGCTGGAGGGAACCAAGATGGCTGCCACATACAAATTCTCCAGTGCCTATCTGTAGGCAAACTGTCTTTTACCTACAGTCATGGGCTGAACTTGTTTTAATGCAGACATCATAGACTACAGTATATGCCCTTTTGACATTTTTCCATCAATCATTTGGAAACTATCAGGCTAGGCTGTTTCATTTCCTATTGTAGGAAACAGTAGACATTTTCTCTGCCTTGAATGTAACTATATTGGTGGAAGGGCATTTTGTACAGAAAGTACTGAATTCTTTTTCTTTCTTTTAAAGAGATTTCACTGAAGTCCAAAGAGGAATAATTGTTAGGTTTTCCTTTTGCCTGTCTTAAGGGAGAAAAATGCTCTATCCCATTTTAAAGACCTATAAAAAGCACAGCCAATAAAAAGAAGGTGGGAGAAAAATAATAATAATAAAAGCACTAACTTCTGAACTTTTGCAGAAGCCTATATGTTAGAAGAAAGGAAATGATTCAGAAGAGCTCTTTGATAGTTTTTTCCACTACAACAAAGTACAGCCTTGCTTGTCAGCCCATCTGTATTTTCCCTTCATCTAATAAACTGGCTAGGCCAGAGCTGCAAAGGAACATTATAATATTGACAATGTTGTTGAAAAACCACATGCTTTAGGACGAATTAACTTTTGCTACACTGCTGAACACATGAAGAAAAACTGGCTTGACAGAATGGACTTGAACCCATTTTTGCTGCAGCAATTGAAATGAATAGGACCCCTCAAAAGACCCTCGTGCTTTTGTCTTCAGTAAAGAAGCTCCTCTTGGCATATCCTTAGGCTGTACTCTATCTTTGATGCTTCAAGAAATATCTGGTAGACCTTGGACGCACCTGAATGAAATTGCAAAGAAAACTTGCCAAATAAGCAAGTTATGTGAGCACTGGAGAGGTTGACTTATTGGCAATAGTGCAAAAGCTGAAAATGATGTAACTTGATGTCCTTATTGATTACATAATAGTGTTCACATGTAACAGCACAACAGCGCACTTTCCACCAGCTTCTCAGGGCACTAGCTAAGGACAGATTGCACTCTTACAGTGATTTTCTATCCATGCCTCTCAGGATACCTGATAAGTAGAACACACTGGTATTGGCTTGTGCCCTATCTTTTCTGCTTTACCCCTTCTCCCATTTTAGTTTCACAAAATTGCTCCCCAACCCCTGTCTTCCTTCTGTTCCCACGTGGACTTAGAGCTCCCTTAACCAAGTTACTTAATACCAAACCTACAGAAATATGTATTTATGTACACATCTGAAAATACTATAGTAACTAGTAATAAAAAAAACCCCGTAAGAATACATAAAAATAAAAACATTGTAGTAACTTTGGGTCACTGTGCAAGGCATTTTGTATGTGTTATCTCTTGGGCTGAGCAGATTAACCACTAAGTTTCTAGTTCTAGAAGTGGAACTGAAAGAAGATTCATTTCTCTCTAAATGAGTGGACCTTCACACCAAGATCACAAACACACACAGTATGAGTAGAATACAGTCCAAATCTAATGTCAGCTCCTGTCCTTCTAAGACCAGAGAGAGGAAGGGGATAAGTAGAGGAACAGTCACAAGTACTAGGAGCATTGGGGCTGCAGTTCCCTCCTCTTTCAGATGCATGCCTCAGAAGATATTGCCGTTTGGGGAGCCAATACTCCCTCCAAGAAGATAGTCCTACTTTACTCTCGTGGAGGAGGGGAAAATCACTCCTATTCCTGGATCTACAGGTGCAAGGTCAGCAGCATGGATTAGGGCCATGCACAGTGCATTGAGCAGCCCTGGAGAGATGGCCAAAGTATCCTTCTTATGGTGCCAACTGGCTTAGAGAACAGCAATAGGGAGTGGTCAGGTAATCAGGCCTGGGATGCCCTGTTTCTAATGAGTCACCAATTTTTTTGAAATGTGCAACGTAAAGTTATCTTTCCCAATCATGGAATGAATACCTTTTCTCAAAGTGCAGCCTTACAACTGAGTTGCATGATCTGACTTTATGTCTAAGGCCTCCAGACATTAGCTAATTTAGGGCATGTGCAGGTGATAAAAGAAATGTTTGTTATAGTGGGCCATAGCCCTAAAAGCAATCATCTCAGGAAACCCCTCAAAAAAAGCTCTAAGGCTACCCATTATCTGCATTTCCTTAAAGCTGCCCTGGACTACTTGAATCATCAGGGTGAAAAGTGATCCTAAAACTAGGATTTCAAGCCTTCACTCCTACTACCTGGGGCATCAGCCCTGAAATCCCTTCCTCTTCATTACATTGTCCCTTAACCCTGTCTTCTTTTAATTTGCACATGGACTGGCTGGGTGCTGCCAAGAATATTCATACAGAGCTTGAAGAATTTATATTTCCTGCTACTAAACCTGCCGCATCCTCTTGTCTCCATCCACCAATGCCAAGGTCTCAGCTCTCAGGAGCTCCAGCACTGCAGCTCTCCCTACCTTTGTTCTCTGCTCCCATCCCCTCACCCCAATTTTCCTTGTATTCTTCAAACCCCGACCCTACACCATTCCTCGTGGACGGCCTTTACTTGGTAGTAAACAAATCACTCTCTCCGGATTCCCCAGTGGCAACTGAAACGAACATTAATCATTTAAAATGGGGGGAAACTATGAAATCAGTGTTTTGAAGAACAAAAAATGAATTAACTTTTTTGAAAGGAACTCAGACTCAATTGGTGAGTTGAGGCTCTGCTTTCTGACAGGGAAAATCCATTGAGAAGAAACCTTGTGGAAGTAGTGGAAGGAATCAAAGTCTCCAACTCCTTTAAGAAGATATGGATGTAAACATTTTATGCTGGGTTACAGAAGTAAGATGGATTGGTCACAAAGAAGTACGTTAGCATCAGACAGCGCGAGGCTCAAAGCCATGCCCCTCATGGCTATTTACCAAGGTATGGGCTTTTGCAAGTTATCTAACTCCTATAATTGTCAGATTTTTGGTTTCTGTTTTTGTCATCTACAGAGTAAGACCTAGCATTATTTACTTCTTTAGTGATGTTTAAAGATTAACAAAAGCATGTACATAAACTTCCTAACACAATGTCTGGCTCATGGTAAATTACCAAGAAATGTTCTTGTATTTACCTCCTTATTCTGATGGATATTACACTCAGGTCCATCAACATTCATCAGCCCTTGAAAGCCACTGGATTTAAACTTTATCTGAGCCAACTCCGTTTCCACCAGTGTAGTCAGAGCTCCCTTTAATGAGAATCTGATCAGTTTTCCTCTATGACTTCCATTTACCACATTGAAAAGCAACCTCAGAAGGAAGCAATTTTTACATGTTTCTTATTTGGTGACACTTGTCCATTGCTTTACAAAGCACTAATGAGCTTGGTGTGCCACTAATAGCTGGAAATAATTTATGAAAGGAACCTAATGGAAAAGAAGTGTGTCTTCAAGTCCTGTGCATTTTTCCAACTGCCAGTTGGGACTCATATATGATCTTTTGTGGAAAATGGTTTATCTTCAAAGAAGTAAGAGTAGTTTCCAGTGCCATAAAATCCTGAGTGAGGTCATTACTGAAAGTCTTAACTCTTTGAAAGTTACTGGCTGTGTTTCTTCATGGCTTCTAAATTGTATTGCATGAGAAAAGAAATCTCAAGAATATATAGGCTTTGTTGTCTATTGAGGAAAAAAAGAATCAGAGGCAATAGATTTCTTTAACCTTTCTGAGCTTTATCCAAGATAATGGAAAATTCCTTAGTGCAATTCTTTATTAGTTCTTCAAGAACTGAATGAAATGTTCATTGACAATTTACATTTGTAATAGAATATTAGATAGAATTCAAAGAGGCCTTTATGATCATCTAGTCAAATGTCCCCACATTACCGATGACGAAACTGAGAGTAGATGGAGGGGATATGATCTGCCCAAGGTTGCCCTTAGTGGGTAAGAAGGTCTTACTCAAATTCCCCATGTGACACCATCTATTTTCATGCTGACTGCCATCTACTTGACTGCAATATAGCATACAGTGTTTAGTGCCTTATCTTAAAGCAACAGAAGACTTGCATTCCTTCCACTATTTCCACAAAGTTTGTTTCAAGACAGGTTTTCCCTACCAGAAAGCAGAGCTGGAAATCCCCACCAGTTCAGTCTGAGATTCTTTTAGACAAGTTAATTTCCTTTTTTGTTCTTCAAAACCTACTGATTTCTTAATTTCCTCCCATTTAAACAATTACTGCTCATTCCACTTGCCATAGGAAAAATTAGACAGTGTGATTTGTCTAAAGCTACCCAGTAAGGACTGTTTTTTAGGCTTCGCCACGTGGTACCTTGAAGGATCCTTAGATTGTAGCTTCTATACATCAAATACTTCAGGTAGAGCACGCATCTACTAATCTCTCTATTTGATCTATCTTGTGCTGTTAGATTTTGTTCACTTATATATCAGCTGGGGATCGGTTAGAGAGTATATAAACTCACTAAGCAAAGAGACTCATCTTATTTTGAAGGACATGTCATGCTCAAGCCATAGATGTGAGAAAATGAAATGCAGGGTACATTTTAGTAATAACATTTATATTGTTTGTTTTTGAGAAGTTGGTGTCATTTCTAGGAACTCAATAATCATCCTTTCATTTTTATTTGTTGACTCTGAATTGGAGAAAACTTTTACTCATTTTAATAATTATTATCATTGTCAATGAAAACTTGTACTCACGTAGCTATGAGATTCTAAGTAGTTTTGTGAATAAACACTGCCTTCTGTGAGTTAATTTGTTTTACTAAGCAAGCATAACTCATAACTGTGTTTCAGTAAATCTTATTTTCAGGTAGGCCATTTCTTAATTGATAATTCCACCATTCCCATAATGTCACTTGTATACTTTTTCCAATATTAAAAAATTATAGCTGGAGAAGGGTGCATTTCTAGGTGACAAGGGAATGGTTAGCTGTCTTGGCAAATCTAATGTCTGGGTTCAGTTTTACTTTGAAGATCGCATCTCCAGCTGTAACTTTCTTTATTCTTTAGTCCTCCAAATGCCGACGATATATGTCTAGTTTGTTATCTGGCCGATACTTCAGAATAAACACTGTAGATTCAAAATCAATTTTGTTAACCTTCTAAGTTCCTTTTCTGTCTTCTGAATTTCCTATTTCTCCTAATGACACCATCTTTCTCTCAGACACAGAATTGAAATGAAGTCATTACTACCCCAGTGTAGTAAACTGTCTAAGCCTGCTGACTTCAGGCAGGTGCCCTGATTTTGAATCTTAGCTTTGCCAGTTACTAAGATGAAGAATGTTACCAATATAACAACACATGATGTATATTGTACTGTAGGTATTTGCGGGCTTCTATTTCCCATTCTCAACTATGAATGCCATAAGGACAATGAGTATGCCTTACTTATTAATATTTATACATCTTACAGCATTCACGTGGCACAGTGTTGTACACTTGATAAAAGCTTCGTAATATATGAATAACAAAATGAAAATACAGATGAATAGTAGAATCTAAAACTTGAAATGGAAACCAAATTTTCTATGTATTCCTCTGTCAATTGAATCATCTCTCCAAGTTACCAGAAATGTGATAATCAATGAAATCCTAGCCTGAGAAGACGTTCTGAAATAGCGCTCATCCTTAGACAAGATATTTTTAAATGATCTTGTTGGCAAGCTTAACTTTGGAAACTGGCATATATGATTGCCGACGGTAATAAAATTATAACAAGAATTTAATTTCACAAAGGAAATAGTTACTTTCATTGACAGAAATTATTAGCATTGAAAACAGAATTCAGTATCATGAAAAAGTTTTATATGAAAATTTCATCAACGATAAAACTTGTTTACTTTGAGGGCTTTTGAATACCTTGGAGTGCAAAGTGATTGAAATGAAAAATAAGTGAATAACTGTGTATTTTTCATATATATGAGGATTACTAACATCACCACCTGAATGCATTTATATCACGAGAAGTAAGAGTAATAGAAGCTGGTCACAAAGAAGATATGTCACCCTTTTCTTCATTTTTGGAAAGTGTCTAAGAATTCAAACCTGGTTCAGTTATGAGTAGATAAAAGCTTTCCTCTTCCTTTTGTCTCTTGTTATTGTTATTTAATTAAAAATATTTATTGATTGTTTTCTACGTATAAAAGAGTATACTAGAAGCTGGTTGTAAAAGAATGCATATATAATAGGAAAGATTGTAGAGCTCCTGGATAGATTAATTGGTTAAGTGTCCACATTTCACTCAGGTCATGATCTGGGGTTCAGGGATCGAGTCCTGTGTTGGGGTCCTGGGTTACTGGGGAGTCTGCTCCTCCCTCTTCCTCTGGTCCCCTCACGCCCCGCTTGTGCCCGTGTGCTCCCTCTCTCTCTTGCAAAAAGAAATAAAATCTCTAAAAAAATAGTCAAGATTGTATATTATACATACATATACAAAACATATATAAAATATACATGTATATGTAATAAAGTATATACATATACACATATGATAGGAGAGATTGAACAATTAAAATTATTTCCAAAAATGCTTTATTTATTTGCTTATCTTTAAAAGATTTTATTTATTTATTTGACAAAGAGAGACACAGGAGAAAGGGAACACAAGCAGGGGGAGTGGGAGAGGGAGAAGCAGGCTTCCGCTGAGCAGGGAGCCTGATTCGGGCCCATCCCAGGACCGGGGATCATGACCTGGGCTGAAGGCCAGCATTTAATGACTGAGCCACCCAGGCACCCCCAAAAACACTCCAGGGGAAAAAAAAATCATACTACACTTGCTATTATTAACAGACAGTGATCATACTTTTATTTTTAAAGATTGTATTTATTTATTTGGCAGAGAGAAAACAGAAGTAGGCAGAGCAGCAGGCATAGGCAGAAGGAGAAGCTGGCTTTCCACCGAGCAGGAGCAGGGAGCCCGACTTGGGGCTGGATCCCAGAACTGAAAGGTCATGACCTGAGCCCAAGGCAGCTGCTTAACCGACTGAGCCACCCAGGACAGTGATCACTCTGATACTGGCATTAGAAATGACGTTAGAATCCACTAAACAACGAAAATATATTCAAGTAATCAACAGCAATTCATCTGCCACCTTCCGGGTGTTGTGAGGCAGGAAAAGATGAACAATTTTCCCTCAAGGTCATAGACTCGCAGGAGAGGTAATACACGTTTGCTGCAAGGTGTCGTACGCCCAAGTCACACGCGACTCATGAATTCCACGTTAGGGTGGTTGGAAGGAGCGCCTACAGGGGACGGATCTCTGGCCTGAGAAAAAGAGTCAAGGAAAAGTAAAGGCTTCAAGACGTCACACTTGTCAGGGGCGGGGAGACTGCCCCCAGAGAGTACAGCCTGCGCTTCATACGTCTGGAAGCTCTGGACCGGAACGGGTCCGCAAAAGGCTAGTCCAAGTTCGTATTCGATACAAATGAAAAGGTCAGTTTCTATTCACAGGTAAACCTGGCAGGATTTTTAGGGCTGATGGGGGGGGGGGGATTGCTCGGGCTGGGGCTCCTGTCCCTCGTGCTCCTGGGGGCAGGCGCCAAGCCAGGCTTCTTGCTGTGACTGCTGATTTTGGCTGCAACGATGGTCTTGGGAATTATATTTCTCACTCAACTGACTAAATGGCAGTTTGGAACAATAGCCATCGAATTTTAAAATGCTGATTTAAAACAGATTGCCCTCAACTTTCCACAGTGGGGGCTGATTGGTCTTCATGGATGTTTTTTGTTTTGGTTTTTTTTAAAATCACTGCCTAATAACCCGCATATCCAAATGCTTAAGTTCTTTGTGAACAGAAATTGCAACTAACAGTAGGTAACGCTTGGAATGATGAAAAAAAATACAACAGGAGTAGATAATCATATATAGACATTCCAGTTTCTTTAATCTTTCTATTAATTTTGTGCTGGGTCATTCTCATGGATTCATGTTTACTCCAGACCTTGGTTTATTATTTATTATAAAAATTCTATTAACTCATTGTATCATGACCTAATTTTAAAATGTACCTAGAAAGTATCAAGGACTGGTATTACCTCCGTAATTGTATCTTTGTACTTTAATAAGTGGTATGAGGTTCATTATGATTTCTATGTTGTCCTATTTATATTCTGAACATATATTTTTTTATCTCCAAGTATTCCAATGGTGAAGAGACATACACTGTTCATGTGGTTTTCATTTAAATTATTTTGTTTTGTTTTAAAAGATACTGTATTGCTTTTCACCTTCTTTGAGCCAGATTTACAGCATATTTTCCCAACATTTTCTCTATATATCCTTCAAACCATGTAATGAATCCGAAGTTTATCCTGCTTATAGAGTACAAATCTTTGTTGGAAATCCTCTTTATCTGTAAGTGCTTCTGAAATTTTAGGTGGAATTTTAAATAAAGCTTCTACATCGCAAAAATGGAGAAAATTACTTAAAAATATCCTCATAGGAGATGCAGGCACACTGCTATAGGCTGGTGGGGGGGGGCACACAGGATGAAACAAGGATCTGATACAGTATGAAGAATCACTGCGGTTCTTCTTAACACACACACCCTTCCTGTATTTACTCTCGATTTGTGGGATCATAATCTCTTAGTAAGGCCCTGGGAATGTGTACATAGCATTTTGTGTACTCTTCATCTGGCTTCCTCTAATAGTGACATTTTGTACAGCTGTAGAAACAACATTAAAACCAGGAAACTTCACATTGGTATGTTGCTGTTAACTAGACAGTAGGCCGTATCCAGTTTTTACCATTTTTAAACCTGCATACATTTGTGTGTGTGTCTGTGTACCTGTGCACACATGTGGTTTTATGCACATGCATGGAATTTTACATTTTTGATAAGCTCTCCAGGTGAGTTATAATCAGATATGGTATATATGCACTGATTTTATGCAATTATTCACAAACAACACTGAAGAATTATGTGGTGGCCTTTTAGAACTACAACCCCCCAGGCTCTCATTTAGGAGGTCTGGGATTGGGCTGAAGGATTTGCATTTGAACAAACACCCTGGGGATTCTGAGGCTGCTTTTCTGCAAACCAAATATTGAGAAGACCGGATGGTCTTGTGCTACAGGTGGGACTGGCCCTCAGTGGAGAGACATTCATGGAGGGAAGAGTGCTGTAACAGCAACGGAGAGTGATTCCTTATGAAAGAGAAAAACGAGGACAGCTTTTTTTTTTTTTTTTTTTAATAATTACCTATGTCAAGTAGTGCACTTTGGTTCATGAGCCACTCTGGTGCTCAACTTCTCCATCTATAAAATAAAATGAATGCATCATATAATTTATGTCCCTTGAGTCTTTAAGATCTTCCAACTTCATGCTTATAATTATTTGATCCCTGAGATTTGACAAAATTTTCATCTATTTTTTTCCAGGATATGATGTAAGACAGAAATTTAATGAAAGTTAGATTGCTGAGAAGGGGTGAAGTTGATTAAGTAAATCTGAGGACATTATTGATTATATGAATGTTGCTCATATAGTTTAATCCCTAAGAGTGGAGGTTCTTCTCTGAATAGAATAATAAGTGAATTAACCATTTTATAGTACACATACCCCCACAAATACTTAATGAAAACACACTGCTTTAAGTAAGCTTTCCCCAACTTAGTGCCTGTAAACTTCGGTGTTTGTTAATATTAAATTAAATTTCATTAAGTATCCTTACCCCCTTCAGTTCAATGTAAATTCTTTAAGGAAATTCTCTGTCTTCCCACTTACTTTGTTATACTTCTGACCTAATTGTTATGAGCCACATTTTGTAAGCTCTCAAATGAAATCTCAATCAACCAAGCTAGTTAGGCAATTTGGGATGTTTGCTGAAAGCAGTTTTCTGCATAGATAGAATTAGAACAACAGCTGGAACCACTTCTGTTACCCAGAAATATAATAGTTTTATTTATTATTGCTCGCCTTTATTGTATCCATTCACAGCTGAATTCATTTGGCACAATTTAAGATATTCTGAAATGAAGACCAGTCTCTGTCTTTATAACTTTGGACAAAAACAATAATGAAGAAACAAAGTACACACACAAAAGCACAAAGCACCCAACTCCCCAGAATTTCTCCCAATCTTAGTGAAAGTAGAGACAGCAGCAGCCCCCTGGGGCCTCATGGCAGAGTTTCATATTCTCCCTCCCCAGATTTGATGATTGGCCCTTTGAGTATTCCTTATCTCACCTTTGATTTCTTAAAAAACATTTTGTCTAGATTTCAGGGCTGTCAATGGGAAAAGTTGCTGTAGGCATGTACGACGACAAAGATAGGTTTGCCAGCTTCCAGTGGCTAGGTTCAGTCACACGTTCTTGCACTTGAATACTTGGGACTTAAAGTTATTTTTCTATTGATGGAATTCCTCCAACAAGATACTGTATCCTTGATTCTCATATAGTTGAGTGTTTCATTTGCTTATTATAGTATGGTGGTTTGAATAGCAGACAGGAGGGTTTAAGAGGCAAACTGTGTGGGACAGGAAGATTAAGAAAACCAGAACACTTGGATCCCAGTCCCGGATCTGTCTCATCAGTCACACTTCCTTGAGCTAAGGCTGGATTTCTTCCTTAGCCTCTGTTTTCTTATTTGACCCTTTGAGAACGATAGGAATATCTGTTGGACCCATTTCACAGGGTTAAATATTAAGGTTACGCCTGTTAAGGTTATTTGTTAATGCAGTTTTTTAGATCTTAGTTTTGTCATCTCTGTAATGAGAAGTAGGATTAAGAATTCAAGATTGGGGGCACCTGAGTGGCTCAGTCGATTAGGCATCTGCCTTCGGCTCAGATCATGATCCCAGGGTCCTGGGATTGAGCCCCGTGTCAGGCTCCCTGTTCAGTGGGGGATTCTGCTTCTCCCCCTCCCCGGTTCATGCTCTCTCTCTCTCTTTCAAATAAATAAATAATATCTTAAAAAATTCAAAATTGAAAATGAAGAATTCAAATGATTTCTATAGCTGCCGTATATATTTTAAAAGGTGTAACTCTGTTTCAAAGATAATATTGTATTGAATATATGCAAAATAAAATGTTTAACAAGTTATGCAACAACATATATGGAATTATTTCTGAGAGGAAAGGTAACAATAGCTACTTATAAGGTGTGGGGGAGGACCTTTATTTTTCATTAAGCTTTTTATTTTGGAATATTTTTAGATTTACGGAAAAATTGTGAGGTTAGAACAGCGAAGTCCCATATAGCCCACTCCGTTTCCACTATTATTAACATCTTACCTTAAAATGGTGTCTTTATCTCAATTAATAAAACAATACTGATACATTTTTATTACTTAAAGTCCACAGTTTACTCAGATTTCTCTACTTTTTTTTTCTTTCTTTACCTAATAATGTTCTAGGACCCTAGCCTGGCTACCATATTATATTTGTCATATCTCCTTAGGCCCTTTCTGCCTTGACAATTTCTTAGGCTTTCCTTGTTTTTGGTGACCGTGACAATTTGGGGATGTTCTGGTCAGTTGTTTTGTAGAATGTTCATCAACTAGGACTTGTCAGATGTTTTTCTCATTTTCAGATTGGGGTTGTGAATTTTGGGGAAGATTAAGAGAGTTTAAGTGTCATACCCATCATGTCCTACAAAAGGAACATACCATTATCATGAATGACCACTATTGCTGTTGACCTTGATCACCTGGCTGACCTAATGTTCTTGCACTTATCCTTCTGTGTAATGACTCCCCACCTCCTGCTTTTTTACATTGTATTTTTTTGGAAGGAAGTCATTATAAGTTTCTCACACTTAACAAAGGGGAGTTACGCTCCACCCCACTGAGGGTATCTCCATAAATTCTTAGGAATTCTTCTGCCTGGGAGATTTGTTCATCGTATCCATTTGTTTGTTTATTCTGTTACTTATTTATATCAGCATGGACTCATGGATATTTATTTTATGCTCTAGCTTCAATACAATACTACTTTGTTTATTTTATTGCACAAATTTTTCCATCTTTTGCCATTGAGAGCTCTTTCAGTTGAATCCTGTGTCCCTTTGACATACCCCAGCAGGGTGTGTGTATGTGCAAGCCTGTGTACCTATGTATGTATGAGTGTCCGTGTGTGAGTTTTGAGCACTTTCTTATTTTCTGATATTATAAGATCCTCCATCTTTTGCCTTTAGTTTTAGAATCGGCCATTTCTCCAGGGAGCCCTGGTTTCTTTTATTGGAGAATGACATTCGAGATCAAGAACTGGATGCTATGTGTCCTCCTTGTTCCTGGAGACTTGTCCTTTCCAGGCCTTCTCAGGTGGGAAGAGCAAAGAAATACATGTGTATACACTAACCTATGTATTAACCCATGTCTGTCAATACGTAACCATTTTTCTATATGAGCTAAACGAATTCCTCCTGCTGTTTCTAACTTGAATCCATTACGGCTTTCTGACCTCTTCTGACTGTCTGTAAAGTCCAACCGCAATGCCATCTGCCATCCCACCATCTATTTCACTTAACTGTTCAGTGTCTGCATACACTCAGAGTGGTTTCAGAATCGACAGCATATACTCCGTGGTAAAAAGCAAAATAAGCAAAAAAAAGCAAAAAGCAAAACTCTAAAAAAACCCAACTTTATCTGTTAGAGTATGAGGCTTACGTATTGTTTCTTTCGCCTTTAGTCTTTCAGATTTGACTCGTTCGGAAAGGTACTTCCCTACCTCCGCCATTAGTGAGGATTTTCCATACCTTAGTAATACAGCTAGATTATTTTGTCCTATTCTACATTCCTTCCTAGGATCCCCAAAGGCCCAAATGATTTTTTTACCAACTGGTGTATATTAAGTTTCACTCTGTGCCGTGAAGTTCTAGGAGTACTGAGAAATCCAGAGTATCCCGTGTCTACTCTTACAGTATCATAAGAATAGTTCCTGCCTTATGAAAATGTCCTGTGCTTCATTTATTAAATTAACCACCATCCTGAACCCCTGGCAACCCTCTATCCACTTGTCTTTTCTGTAGCTTTGTCCCTCCCAGAATATCATATAATTGGAATCATACCAAATGTGGCCTTGTTTGCGGTAGCTTCTGTCACTTAGCTGTATGTTTTTAAGACTCAGGCATGTTTTTCCCTTGCTTGATGGCTCATGCTCTTGTTTGTCATTGAAGAATCTTTCCCAATATAGATGCACCACGGCTGGTTTAGCTGTTCCAGTATTGAAAGCCATAGTAGTGGGTTAGATTTTTTGGGTGATTGTGAAAGTTATTTGTCTTCAGTTTGTTCAGTGATGGACAGCAATGACTTACAAGCTATTTCCGGAAACTGGAAGCATACTTTTATTTTTTATTTTGTACAAGTCTGCACAGTTATTTTTCTGCAGTATGAATTAATGTTACTGCTAAGGAAGCTTTAAATATATTGCCTGGCTCTCTAGTTTATTGAATAGAGAGATTGAAATAAATCTGAATCTTAAAGCTTTCACAGCCTTTGTGAAAGGGACAAGAATGAATTTGAATGTAAAGTAACATTTTTTTATGATTTTCTGATGCCCTCACAGATACTTAGATAAGAATGAAAGTCCCATGTATGTTTATATTCACACTTATGCAAATACATATGCATATATGTATACATAGGAATATATACCTGAAGAAGCAGGAGAACATATGGCTTTAGCTTATAGGCTCTGGAGGCAGAATGCCTAGGTTCAAATCCACCTCTCTCACTTGCTACCTGAGACACAGAATAAATGACAAATACTGAATTTGTCACCTTAAGCACTAATTTTCCCGAGGAATAGTAATATAAGATACTACTGAATGCCTATCACATGCTAGAGGTGATATTAGAGTCTTTACATAATTCAACCTGCACTGCCAGAGTATAAAATGTGTATTTCAAAAGCTCCTTTTTATACACGAAAAAAAAAAAAAACCACCAAAAAACAAAGAAAACCCCTCAAGGCTCAGGAAGGATATAAAACTTGCCTCTGGTTGCATAGCCAGGAAACAAGAGAGCTGGGATTTGATTTTAAAGCTGCTGAGTCTCAAACCAGTGTTTTTCCTCCTGCTTTCTATGCCTCCCAGAAATGTCAGAGTGATTGGCTTCAACCACAGTGCAGGGTCTAGGAAAAATTTCTAAGGTTCCAATGGGTGCATTTAGCGGATATATTTTAAGTTGAACTGTCCTCATAGAACTGAACCCACTCTGGCCCTTCTTCCTGAGTCTAGAATCTTTACAAGGTGGGAATCCTCATAAAAAGATCACAACCAGTTACCCCTCTTTGAGGAACTTGTGGAGGTGGTTTCTGGATTTCTCTGATCCTACATAACATACTTATCTATTTTCCTGATATACTAGTACCCTCTCCTGTGCTTTGGTGATAATCTAGTGAAGAAGATTTTGAAGTCAAAATGGGGCACTCAGTTGGTTAAATGTCTGCCTTTGGCTCAGGTCATGATCTCAGCGTCCTGGGGTCGAGCCCCGCATTGGGCTCTCTGCTCAGCGAGGAGTCTGTGTCTCCTTCTCACTCTACCTCTGTGCTCTCTTTCTCTCTCTCTCAAATAAATAAATAAAATCTTAAAAAAAAAAAAAAAGGAATGCTTGCGGTTATAACCTGACTCTGTGACTTACGAGTTATGGGACCTTGAACATGTTCAGTTTCCATGTTCTCATCTGTAATTCAGGGTGATGGTGCTGCCTATCTCTTAGGGAGGTTATGAGGACTGAATGAAGTGAGCCTTGTAAGGAACTTACTAGCACAGGTCTCACACTAGTGGCCCAGCCACTGAGCATTTGAAATGACGGTAGTCCAAATAGACATTAGTTGTAAATGCAAATGACAGAAATGCACAATGGATTGACAAGACTCACCACACACAAAATAAAAATCATTTTTAATGTTGATGAGATATAGAAAGGATAATATTTTGGATTTATTAGGTTTAACTTTTTATAAGCCTGTCTTCTCTTTTTATCTACTTTTTCTTAAGGTAGCTACTAAAGAACTTAAAATCACATATGTGGCTTGTGTTGTGGCTGCCATGATGTTTCTAAGGGATAGTGTTCTTCTAACACACAATAGGCACTCAATAGACATTATTTGCTATTATTAAGTCCTGCTATTATTAAGTCTGTGAGCTATGATCATTATACCTCATTTGTTGGCATGAATTCAGTTATTTTGAGTGATGTCTTAGTAGCCAGGAAGCATTATTTAATTCCAAAACTAGTAGGATAGAATTCATCTGTTAGCACAAAGCTGTTGTTCTTATATAAGGAAATAGTAAACATGTCAAGCAAAAATACAATTCTTGTCTTTTTTTGCTTTGAGTCTTCTCCTGAGGTAGATCAGACCAGATTAATGATCAGACACTTGATTTACATTGATTGACATTACGGAAATAAGTGTTAGACCCACCAAAGCATGGCATCTGAATTCTATTTTAATTTCATTTGCATAGAATAGAAGAATGATTATTACATCTTGAACTGTTCTCCTCACTGTAGAGCTGAGTCAGCAATCTATGATTTCTCTGCCCAAAGTCATAAAATAGACTAATGAAACATGATAGGTATAATTGGTAAATTATGAAGCAGTATATATTTTAGGTTTAAAATATTATCTAGAAGGATTCCATACATATCAATGTGCTAGGATAATAATAATTAGCTTTATAGATTTTATGGAAAATGACTATTATTTATGAAACACCAGAAGGAATGATTCATTATCCTTCATGGTGTTAATTTTACAAATATCTCAAAAACCTCCTTTAATTATCAAATTTCACAAGCTTTCTTCCTGGGCCAGGAATCGATCTGAGTCTGCTCTTTTGAGAATTCTCTTCTAAGTCTCCATGTGCCCCATTTTGGGGCTCTTTTCACCCATACTTTTCAGGTCAGAGCTGCATTCTTACTCAGTTTTTCTTGCCAACATCATTAAGAGATATGCTATCAATTGCTCTCAGAATAAGTGGTTCCCACTTCTTTGTGTGAAGCCCTGATTAAATATGATGTCACTGAAAATGTAACCTATGTCCAAATCACAAGCTATGGCAAAACACACTAGCAAATGTGCAAAAGATAAACATTAAAAATCTTTAACATGGGGCGCCTGGGTGGTTCAGTGGGTTGGGGCCTCTGCCTTCAGCTCGGGTCATGATCTCAGGGTCCTGGGACTGAGGCCTGCATCAGGCTCTGCTCAGCGGGGAGCCTGCTTCCCTTCCTCTCTCTCTCTGCCTGCCTCCCTGCCTACTTGTGATCTCTGTCAAATAAATAAAAAATAAAAAAAAAATCTTTAACATACTGACGTGATAGATAGTTACATTCTTGATCTTCCTAGAAAAATTCCTTAGTGGTACCTTGACATTTCTTTTTGTTGGGGGGTGAAAATAATCTAGTCTACGTTTACCAAATTCCCTTATTTATTCAAACTAAATGCACTAGTTTACACCCATTTGAAATCATCGATATGTTTTCTTTGAATAATGAATAACTAGGATGAAAATTATAAACCAGTTAAAAATAATTATCCTTTAGAGAATAAGAATATGGGATGGCTGAATTCCACTGATGTTATCAGTAGTCAAAAATATTCATAATAATAGAAATAAAGATATAAGCCACTTACTAGTTTTAAACTCTAGGGAATATCCAAAATTAATACATAGGTATTTCCTAATTGAGAATTTGAAATGCATAGAAAGAAAATAAGGGTGACTTATTTTACAGAAAATACTATAGAGTAATGTTATTAGGGAACACAGCTGGCAAAGAGTAGGAGAAGGCTAAGAACCGGTAAAATTAAAGTTACAAGGGTAAGTGTGTTGTATAGTAAAATTCTGATCTTTTCACATGTAGTATTCATTCAGTGGCTGGTATTTACTATTGGGTTTCAAATGAGAATTATTTATCTTGTGAGTATTGCTATTTAGACCAAGTTCAGTTTCTTTTTAGATGATAACAATTGAATAGTAGTGTCTTAGACTAGAAGGATTTTATCTGTCCCTCATTATGTGAGATAATTTATTGAAATGATTTTATTATTATTTTTGTCAAACTACACTTTATTTTTTCAATTTAAATTCAATTAACCAACATATAGTACATACTTAGTTTTCAGTGTAGTGTCCAACAATGTATTAGTTGCATATAATACCCAGTTGTTATATTTTTATTTCATCTTATTTTTTTTAAAAGATGTTATTTATTTATTTGTGAAAGAGAACGTGAGTGCACAAGTGGGGATGAGAGGGAAAAGCAGACTCCTCACTGAGCAGGGACCCTGACACAGGGCTCAACCCCAGAACCCTGGGATCAAGACCTGAGCCAAAGGCAGATGCTGAACTTACTGAGCTACCCGGGTACCTCACCCAGTTATTTTAAATGACAAACTTATATTTTATTATTGAATTATCTTCTTTCCTTTATTTTTCTTTCTTTCTTTCTTTCTTTCTTTCTTTCTTTCTTTCTTTCTTTCTTTTTCTTTCTTTCTTTCGTTTTTAAAGTAGACTCCATGGTTAAAGTAGCCTAATGTGGAGTTTGAAGTCACAACCCTGAAATCAAGATCTGAGCTGTGATCAAGAGTCAGATGCTTAACTGACTGAGCCACCCAGGAAACCCCAGCATTACCATTTTTTAAATGACATATTTGTGCTTTAGGGCTTGCTGTGCTGCATTAGATTGGAAACAGGTTGTCCCCTATGAGCAGGAGAATTCTGGTAGACATAGTTTTGTGGTGTGGTTTCAGACTACTGAGCATGATGGTCTTTTTTTAGATTGTATAGCATAGGGTAATTTGTTTAGGGCTTTGCATTTATTAAATTCTTCTTGATGCTGAGTCTCATGTCAGCTGTCAAGCTAGAGGGAGAGAACACCCAGCCTTGAAGGTTATCCTATACCTGATCCTACCTTTAAAATACTGACTTGGTCACCTTTCCCTCACTGGGACCATTCTATTCCTCCAATGTGGTACATTTGGTTACCTTCACAGTTATGGCTTTCATTGTTCCTGATTTCAGTCTTCTTTTTTTTTTTATTTAAAAGATTTTATTTATTTATTTGAGAGAGAAAAAGAGATCAAAGATGAGTGGAGGAAAGGGCAGAGGGAGAGGGAGAAGCAGACCCCCCACTGAGCAGGGATCCCAACGTGGGGCTCGATTTCCAGATCCCAGGATCTTGAATTGAGCCAAAGGCAAATGCTTAACCGACTAAGCCATCCAGGCACCCCTGATTTCAGTCTTCTTAATCATAATAATACCTTACTAATCATAGCTAACATTTTAACAACATCTACCACAGTTAAACACTGTGCTAAGTGTTTTCCAAGTTGTTATTTAACCGTCACGTGAACTGTGATGAGTGTTTTGAGGCAACATCTTCATAACAACTACTCCTTATGTTACAGACAAGAGGCTCTGACAGATGAAGAAACATGCCCAAGGTCCAGCCACCATGTGGGGAGTCTGACTGCAAACCTTACTCTCATCAGCATAACCTGTGCCAGGTGCTGAATGCAGTTACCTCCTTGGATAATGGGTGTTCCATGTGAAGTCCACACACTCACATTCGGGATGTTCTCCAGCTCCTCTTCTCTCCACTACAGATGGCACTGCTCTTACCTAGCTCTCCTGGGCCTTGGTGGGAGCTAGCAAGTTTGGGGAGAACATTGACCTCTCACTGAATGACTGCTTCTCTATGAGTCTGACACGTATGGGAAGATTGCTAGGAGGGTAGGACAGCAATGATTTATGCAGGGAGGTGTCCAGTGTACATTTCATGTCTGTCTTGTGATGTTGGCCTTGATGGGAATATTTCATTGAGTCATGACAAAGTTCCAGACTCATAGTAGGACTATAACAGTATGCAAGGTATTCCTTCCACTCTGAAATGATTTGCTATCTCCTGGCAGTCAAGATTTCCATCACTTTTTGGTGTCCCAAGCTTGTATCTGAGTGCTCTGGATGAAGAAGGTGACAAACTCCATGCCTCATCCTGCATAACATTTCTTTCACTGGTAACGTATCTCTGAACCCAACTTTTCTGTCTGCCTAAGGCAAAAGTCCTCTCTTCTTCCCGCACTTAGGTCTTGGGATATGGCCCCAAAGAAATCTTTTGAGGGCACAAAATACTCCAGCATCTTAGCTGAGAAATGATAATTTGTGGCAGAAGGAGACCTTTACTGAGGCTGATGGAGAGTAAAGGGAGGTAAATGATGAGCTTGACTTTCAGGGAGTCCTTGAAATCTCCATGAGGGGTATGAGGCCAGGCAGCTGTGAGAGTTGTAGTAATGACCACACACCACCAGTTGGCTATTTCCCACAGTGTAGACCTAAACAAATTTGTGGTCCTGGGATTCTTTGTAAACTCACATGCAGGACAATATTTCTGAAGATTCTATATTGAGAAGTTAATGGTTCAGCTGATGAAATATTTCAGCTGCACATGTGATTCCCAACATTTTGTGGTAATAGGCTTTTGAATATTTGTTAGTTTGGTCAAATGAAGCTAGGAAAAGAGAGGGAAATGGAAGAGGATGGCTGAATTTTTAAAAGTCTTGATAAATGGGTTGTTGTTTTCTTTAGTTGGTATAATGAATTCCGAGCTTCTTATTTCCATGGCAGTTTTTACTCCCATGATGCTTATGTGTCCTAGGCTAATAAATATAATCACTACCAGCTTGTATAACCAGCTACTGACTAGTCCAATAGCATAGGACAGGCATCAACATACAGCTAAATATCTGATGATAGGATGAGAGTGTTTTCTAAAGGTCAGATCATTTTTGTGTGGCCTCAATAGGTGGACTACAAAGGACTTCTCTCCCTTGCAGGGTATTTTTCTCTAACACTGACATATTGTTTTTTCTCTCTAACTCTAGAAATATTTTTTTAAGTTCCTTTTATTTTTATCTAAAGTAGAAACAGTAAAGTTTTATCATAGCATATTGTAGAATTTTACTGTAGGGATTTTCATCTTCCCTTAACTTCTTTGTCCTCATTTTAAAGAAAATATGATATACTATCCTACCTTGGGATATCTTCTTTCCTAACTGAAATAATTTTTATATTTTCCTCTCCTGGAGTATGATTTTTTTCTTAAATAAAATGACTATAACATAAAAAGTCACAGATTTCTTTTTATAGCCTCATACCTAGACAATGAAATATCTTAATAACAATTAGTTATTAAAATATAATGTGATAGCCTTATAAAAATGGAGAGGTTGTCTGACACTGCTCTGACAAATATTCCACAAAGTCGTAAAAGTGCAATTATAATTTCTGGTCAATAAACAAATATTTTTAAAGGCCTTATGGAAATCCCAGGGAGATACAAAAATATATGAAGCATAGTCCATGATCTTAAAGAGTACACTATATAGTTATAGTGAACCAACACAAAATAAAAATGTTGTCATGGGCCATGAAATACATGACAGTTTAAAGTAACAATAAAGAAATGTATCTACATGATTAATTGTAAAGTGAACTGTATAAATACTATGGTCAGTTCTTGGAAATGGAAACGTGAAGTATATCTGCTTGTTGAGCATTTGACCTTCTCTGAAGAAGTTACTACTAAGATTCAAAGTAAGAATGTGACCCATTATTGCGTTCAGATGTGGTGCATATCTGCCTTCAGATGCTGTGCTTCGTTTTTTTCTTTTTTTTAAGATTTAGTAACAGAAATTATTTAAGACTGTGGTCACCATCTGTCAACATCAAAGCTTTACTTAATGACAAATAATGCTTTGAAACCATCTCTGTGTTGATTATAAAGCTTTCCTGTGTTGAAAAATTTCAGTTGAAAGGAAGACCAAACACATCTAGGCCACAACTGATTTAGCTACATTTATAGGTGACTGTATTTTGGCCAGGGTTGGTGGAAAATTACTTACTACCACCAGATTTCTTACCATGAAAAAGCCGTAGAGAAGTTAATTCCATTTTTCAAGAATTAGTGCATATTTCTGATACAGACCGGCAGATTCCGATTTTCTAGAGTTACCCAACTCAATGCTTTGCATATATTTTGATGCAGAAATTTGTGTTTGGCATCTATGTTTTTTTACAACTTTAATTTGAAAAATTTCAAGCCTTTAGAAAAGTCGCAAGAGTGATAAAATGAACACCCATTAAGTTTACCAAGATTTATAATTTATTAATGTTTTGAAATGCCTGTTTTCTCTCTCTCTTTCTTTTCATATACACATGCACACGGACACACACAATTATTTTTTTTGGCTGAACTACCTGAAAAGTAGTTGTAGGCATTATGGCATTACACTCCTAAATATTTTAAACATAATATTAGCTGAACTATTTGAGGGAGAGGTACAGGCATCATCACATTATAATCCTAAATATTTCAGCTGTATCATTTAGGAACAAGAATATTCTTTATAACCACAATACAACTGTCAAGCTCAAGAAGTTTAGTATTGATACAATAGTTTTATTTAATATACGGCCTATTCAAGTCATCCTATTTGTGTTAATAATATACTTTATCATTTTATTTTTAATGTTTTATTGAAGTATAATTACATAGAGTAAAATGCACAGATTTAAAGTGTGTAGTTTAGTGTTTTGTTAAATGTGTATACCCATTTAAATAAGGTACCCCAAACCCATTTCCATGATTGGGTCAGAGGCTGAGTGGGGAAATAGGATCTTCATCCTTTCTGGTAATGAGGAACCTATGGTGCTGATGGAAATGATATAGGAAGCCTGGAATTCACCCACACTTGGAAGAGGGGTATCAAGAAAGTCTAGTGGAGAGGGGTTTTTCACCACCACCTTGAGAAGATGAAGTCACTCCTCTTGACATTGTCAGTGGAGATCATTTGGGGAGTTTCTACCTTGCACTCAGTAATAAGGAAGCCTATCCTTCCAGTTGTCAACAGACAACAGAGGCCTAGTGGAGAATCTGAGCATTTAATTCCACTTGGCAGTAACAAGATGGTATTCCTTGTACCCATTAGAGTTGTGTCAGAGGGAGTCTATTAAACTACAAGATTCATAAAAGACCCCAAATATCCAGATTTTAATAGAAAAATCACTTGTTATCTTAAGAACCTGAAAAATCTTAATTTGAATGAAGAAAGACATCATTAGATGCCAACCCCGAGATGTCACAGATGTTAGAATAATCTAACAAGGACTTACTAGGCAGCCTTCATTAAAATACTTTAACCAGCAAATATGAACACATCCAAAACTTATTAAAAAAAAAAGACATCCTCAGCAAAGAAATAGCAAATATAAAGAAGAACCAAATGGAAATTCTTGAACTGAAAAATACAAGAGCCCTCAAATAAACTCAATGGATAGTCTCAACAGAACAATAAATGTGTTTGATGATAGAACAATTTAAATTACCCAACCTAAATAGGAGAGAGAAAACAGACTGAAAATAAAAGTGAACAGAGACTTAGGGACCTGTGGACTATAAAAAAAAAAAACACACCTGACATTCATGTCATCAGTGTCCCAGGAGGAGAGGAGAAAGAGGACAGAGGTAAAAAAGAATTCAAAGAAATAATGGATGAAGTTTTTCCAAATTGGGCAAAAGACAACAATTTAGAGATTCAAGAAGCAGAGAGAATTCCAAACAGGATAAACCCCAAAACATATCATAAACTTCTGAGAGTTAAAGGCAAAGAAAAACATTTTGGAGGCAGCCAGAGAGAAACACTGCAAGTAATTTGAAAGGCAGCAGATTTTTTTAAATCAGAAACCAGGGAGGCTAGAAAGAAGTAGTGTAACATTTTTCAAGTGCAGAAAGAACTGTCAACCCAGAACTCCATATCCAGCTAAAATATTCTTAGGAATGAAGAGGAAATTAAGACATTTTTAACCATCTGAGCCACCGAGGTGTCCCCAAATTAAGACATTTTTAAAAAAGGAAGACCACAAGAATTTGTTTGTTGTCTGCAGACTTGTAAAAGAATGTATAAAAGAATTCTTCTTTTTTTTTTTTTAACTTTTTTTTTAAATTAATTTTTATTTTTTTTTTATAAACATATTTTTATCCCCAGGGGTACATGTCTGTGAATCACCAGGTTTACACACTTCACAGCACTAACCATAGCACATACGCTCCCCAATGTCTATTACCCCACCCCCCTTTCCCAACCCCCTCCCCCCAGCAACCCTCAGTTTGTTTTGTGAGATTAAGAGTCACTTATGGTTTGTCTCCCTCCCAATCCCATCTTGTTTCTTTTCTTCTTTTTCTGCCCCCCTAGTCCCCCATGTTGCATCTCCACTTCCTCATATCAGGGAAATCATATGAAACAGAGAGGAAATGATAAAAGAAGGAATCTTGCAACACCAGGAAGGAAGAAAGAAAAGGATGAGCAAAAAAAAGAAGGAAATATGATAAACTTTCCTTTTTTCTCATATTTTTATTATTATACTTAATATTCAAAACAAAATTATAACACTCTTGAATGTGGCCTTTTGTTTATATAGAAGAAAAATGGCAGGCAATTGCATTATAGAGGGGGGAAGGAATGGACATAAAGGGAGGTAGAGTTTCTATGCTTTACTCAAACTGAGAAAATGTCAGCACTAGTAGACCATGTGCAATATAGTATCTAGAATGCTACCAATATTGCTAGGGGAACCGTTACTCTTAAAAACATTACAGATACATGGAAATGTATTTCTAAAAAAATCCAAATGACAAAGAAACAGAAATAAAACACAGAACAAACAAAACGAAAATAAAATGGCATAATTAAGTCCCAACATACCACTAATTACATAAAATGTATATACTCTGAGTACACCTATTAAAAGACAGAAATTGGCACAGTGGATTTAAAAGACAAAACCAAAAAGAACTATGACCTCACTATAGGCTGTCTGTAAGAAACTCACATCAAATGTGTTATAGATAGGTTGAAAACAAAAAATGAAATGAGATATACTATGCAAACACTAATCAAAAGAAAGTAGGAGTGGCTGTATTAATATTAGACTAAGTGAATTTCATGGCAAAGAAAATTACCAGAGAGAGAGTAAATTCATGAAGACACAGGAATCCTAAATCTGTATGTACCAGAAAGTTGAGCTTCAAAAGATGTAAAGCAAAAACTTATAGAAATAAAAGGAGAGAACAAATCTATAATTACAGTGGGAAACTTCAATAACCCATCTCAACAACTGATAAAACAAGGACACAGCACATCATCGAGGATAGAAGAGCTCAAAAGACTACCAACCAACAGGAGCTAAGCCATACTGATAAAGCATTCTACCCAACAACAGCAGAATATATGTTATTTTCATGCATCCATGGAACAAATACCAAGAAATTATCCTGAGCCATAAAACAAACCTCAACACATTTAAAAGAACTGAAATCACAGAGTGTGCTCTCGAACCACAATGTAATAAAGCTAGAAATCAAGAGCAGAAAGAGATCCAGAAAATCTCCAAACACTTGGAAAATGAAACAGCACACTTTCAAATTATCTTTTGGTCAAGGAGAAAGTCTTGAGACAAATAACAAATACATTGAACTTAGTGAAAATGAAAGCAAAATGTATCAAAAATTGTGGGACATTGCTAAAGCTGTGCTGAGGTGGAAATTTATAGTACTAAATACTTATTACATAGAAAAGAGGAAAATCTCAAATCAATAATCTAAGCTCTCAGTTTATGAGACTAGATGAATAGCAAAATAAAGTCATAATTGAGGGGAGAAAAAAACATGGAAATCAATAAAATTAAAATAGACATGCAATAGAAAAAGTCAATGAAACAAAAGTTTTTATTTAAAATGATCAATAAAATAGGGGCGCCTGGGTGGCTCAGTGGGTTAAATAAAGCCTCTGCCTTCGGCTCAGTTCATGATCCCAGGGTTCCTGGATCATCGAGCCCCTCATCCAGCTCTCTGTTCAGCAGGGAGCCTGCTTCCCCCCTTCTCTCTCTCTGCCTGCCTCTCTGCCTACTTGTGATCTGTCTGTCAAATAAATAAATAAAATCTTAAAAAAAATAATAAAATGATCAATAAAATAGAAGAGACTCCAGCAAGACTGACAAATTAAAAAAAAAAAAGAGACAAGACAGAAATTACTATTCTCAGGTTGAAGCAGAGGATCATACTACAGAGTTTGCACACAGCAAAAGGATAATAATAGAATACTCTGAGTAAGTTTACACAATACATTTGACAACTTACAAGACATGGACTAGTTTCTTGAATAGTGTAAATCACTACAACTCATTCAAAGAACAGCCGCCAAACTACGAATAAAACTGCATTCTCTCTCTCTCTCTCTTTCTCTCTCACACACACACACACACACGCACGTGCACGCGCCACACAGGAAAAAAAGCCCAGAAATAGTTCCATGCAAGTATGGCCAATGGATTTTTGACAAAGATGTAAAAGCAATTCAATGGAGATTTAATTGCCTCTGCAAAAATAGCCTTAAGTAATTAGATATTTATAGCAAAATATTAAAATTTGACATAAACCTCACACCTTATATAAAATTAAATCAAAAGAATCATAGATTTAAATGTTAACATAAATTATAAAAGCTTTTAGTTGATAGCATAGGCAAAAATCTTTCACAAATAGGGTTTGATGAAGAGTGCATGCGCTTGCACGAGTGTGTGTGTTTAATTAAAGTAAGCTTTAAGCCATGTGGGGCTTGAACTCAAACCTGGAGACCAAGAGTCACAGAGTCTACCAACTGGGCCAACCAGGTGGCCCTGGTGAAGAGTTTTGATGCAATGTCAAAAAGCATAATCCATAAGAGAATAAAATTAGGCTTCATTAAAACTACTCTATGAAAGACTCTATATGTATGATGAAAAGACAAGTACCTACTGGAAGAAAACATATAAACACCATGTATCAAAAGGGCTCAAAAAACCCCCAAAAACCAAAACAAACAATCCAACTAGAGCACAGACAAAGAATGTGAAGAAACATTTTACTGAAGAGAATATACAGGTGGCAAATAAGTACATTAAAAATGTTTATTATTTATCATTAGGGAAATGCAAATGAAGACTGCAATGAGAAATCATTGCACACCTATTAAAATAGCTAAAATTAAAAATAGTGACAACACCAAGGGATGGTAAGGATATGGAGAAACTCAAACTCTCATACTTTGCTGGTGGGTTATGGAAAATGATACATACCCACTCTGGAAAATATTCTGATAGTTAAAAAAAAACTAAACATACACTCACCATATGAGTCAACAAATGAATTCTTGAGAATTTACCACACAGAAATGAAAATTTAAGTCTACACAAAACCTATACACAATTGTTCATAGTAGCTCTATTTGCAAGAGCCAAAACCTGGAAACAACCATGTATCTCTCAATAGTGTAACAAAGTGTGGTATAGCCATAGGAATCTACAAAAATAAAAATGATCAAACTATTGATGCACTCAATAAATTAAGGTATATGTTAGGGGCATTATGCAGTTTGGGGAAAAAACCCAATCTCAATAGGATACACACTGTATTTACATAACATTTTTAAATTATAAAATTATACAGATGGAAAAGAGCTTAATGGTTCTTGGGAGTTAGAGATGGTGGTGGTGGTGTGACTTTTAAGAGATAGCACGTGGGAGATCTTTGCAGTGATGTAATGGATCTGTATTTTGATTGTGTGGTAGTAGTTGTTTGCATACCCATGTAATAGATGGATAAATATTGCACCAATATTACTTTCTTGGTATTACATGTAGTATAACTATGCAAGATATAACTTTTTGGGGAAATAGTATGAAAAGTACATGGGATCTAACTATACTATCTTTGCAACTTCCTGTGAATCTACAATTATTTCCAAATATTAAGTAAAAGAAATAAGGCAGATTGTTTTGAAGGTTTTACTTGACTCTTAATGAACTTAGAGATATTCCTAATAAATCTCAATTGCTGTTTGCTTGAGGATGAATTCAAGTTTGATATGAGTGAAGAATGAGCCTCTGTGGGTAGTCTGCATGGAATTATAAGCCAAAATATTTTCAAAGATGTTGTCAGATAACTCAAATATTTAAGAAAACTCCAGTTCAGCATAAAGTGGGTTTTGTGAAGATGTGTTGCATCTGATGTTGGTAAAAATATGTGGGGTAATAAAACATATAGTTGGAAAATTTACAAGGCTTTGAAAATGCATGGTACTTACTGCATTATTCGCCAACAGGTATTTTCTGGAAAATATTTTAACATTTCCAATAGATTTTCATGACAAAGGCCACTAACACCAATTAAATGAGATGTTGTCTACACAAAAACAATTCTATTTTCCTAATAGGAGGACATTTGTTCAATTTGTGTGCAACTTGTACTACAAAAATTCTACTAATTATTATATTTTGAATTTCATGAATAAAATTTTTGTGGAAATTAATTTTCTGTCATTATACAAGTACTTATGGAAATCCTCAGTTTCAACTTTCAGTCCGCAAGGGCAAGGTATTTACTCTCTGACTCTTTTTAGAAAATGTTTTCTGGCCCCTTTTCTAGGTGGTTATCCTTGTTCCTGGTCTTAAAGGAAAAGTTTTCAGCTTCTTACCATTGAGTGTGATGTTAGCTGTGGGCCTGTCACATATGACCTTTATTATGTTGAGGTACATTCCTTCATTCCTTCTATATCCACTTTGTTGAGCGTTTTTATCATTAAAGATACTGAATTTTGTCACATGCTCTTTTTGCATCTATGGAGGTGATCATATGATTATTTTCCTTCATTTTGTTAACATGGTGTATCACATTGATTTATTTGCTGATATTGGACCATCCTGCACCCCTGGAATAATTCCCACTTGATCATGGTGTATCATCCCTTTAATGTATTGTTAAATTCGCTTTACTATTATTTTGTTGAGGATTTTTGCATCTGTGTTCAACGGGGATACTTTATTTTCTTGTGGTCTTGTCTGGTTTGATATCAAGTTAATACTGGCTTTATAAAAAGAGTTTGAAAGTGTTCCTTCTTTTTCTTTTTTTTTTTTTTTTTGGAAGAGTTGAGAAGGATTAGCATTAATTCGTCTTTGGTAGAATTGACCAGTAAAGCCATCTAGTCTTAGAATTCTCTTTGTTCTCTTTGTTAGTAAGTTTTTTGTAAAATTGATTTTTTTTGGCTTTCTGTCCATTTCTTCTTCATTCATTTGTTGCTTCTGATTTATAAAGAAGGTTGTTGCATTATTTTGTTGTGTGACTGTTAGATCTTCATAGTAAATTTTGCTTTTAGCCTTATGGGGTTTCCTTTTCAAAGTGTTTCATGCTTTCTGGTCTGAATCTTATGCTGTCAAGTTTTGTCTTTTTATTGTTTCCAGTTTCCAAGCATGTATTTACTCTTCTCTTAATGTCTTTTGAGGGTTTTTTTTAGGTATCTCTCTTGTATGTAACATAGCCTTGAGTTTTGCTTTATGAGACTATTTGAAGATCTCTTTAAAAGATTACGTCTATTTGTATTAGTTGATAAGACTATTTGTTTTCAATTATGTAAATTATTTTTGCTACACTTATGGTATGTATAATGTACTTATTGTATTATTTGCTTTTGGCGATCTATTTTATTTACTCTTTAAAAAATGTCTTTTGATACTTCTAATGTTTGAAACTTTATTGCAGTGGCTATCTTTATACTTATTTCTTTACTTTTCCTTCTATTGCTTTGGGGTTTTTTTTTTGTTTGTTTGTTTGGTCAATATTTATTTATTTGTTTGAGAGAGAGGGAGAGAGAGTGCGCACGCGCCCCAGTGCATAAAGTGGGGGAGGGGCAGAGGAAGAGAAACTGCAAGCAGACTCCCTGCTGAACACAGAGACCAGTGCAGGGCTTGAACCCACAACCCATGAGATCATGACTTGAGCCAAAAACAAGAGTCAGCCACTTAAACAAATGAGCCACCCAGAAGCCCCTATTGCTTATTTTTTGACTCTAAATTTTATCTTCTGACTTCTACTTCTGACTTATATAACAATCAATTAACTTATTTTACTTTCTTTCTTTTTTCTCCATTCATTTAAAATTGTTTCACTTTTACTTTGTCAGGATATATAATATTTACTTGTTATTTTCCTGCTTTGCCTTGTAATTTTTTGTTTTAGAGGCATTCATAACTAAATTCATCTGTCTCTGCTGAGGTTTCTCAGTAATCTTTTGGATGAGGTTTATCCTCCTATGGGTTTCTCAGGATAGGCTCATGAATAGAGTATTTCTTGAGATCCTGAAGTTTATAACTACTTTCCTGTGGTTTTGACACTTTAAGAATAGCTCGGCTGAATGTAAAATCCTTGGTTCCAGCTTTGTCTTACTGTGTTTCTGAAATTGTTGCTCCATTCTGGGGCTGTTCCAGACGCAGTTGTCAAGATGTCATTGGTCATCAGATTGATTTTCCTTGGTAAATAACAATAGCTTAGGTGGATATAAAATTGATTCTCACTTTGTTTTGTAGAATTTCTTTCAAATGCTGGTCCACTGATTTCTTGCTTCCTAGGTGGTTGCTCATAAGTCTTGTCAATAGGATTTTCTTCTCTTTCCAAATGACTATTTTTTCCCTGGATCCCTGAAGGTTTTTTTTTTTCCCTTCAATCTTGGATTTTGTTTAAAGTTTATAATAGTTTTATCAGGATACATCAGTTTCCTCAGGCATGTAATGAGGGCTTTCAACACATAGATTTAGGTCTTCTTTTATTACCAGAAAGTTTTCTAGGATCACAATTTTTTTTAGGTTAATAATTTTAAATCTTAGGGGCACCTGGGTGGCTCAGTGGATTAAAGCCTCTGCCTTCGGCTCAGGTCATGATCCCAGGGTCCTGGGATCGAGCCCGGCATCTGGCTCTCTCTGCTCGGCGGGGAGCCTGCTTCCTCCTCTCTCTGTCTCTGCCTGCCTCTCTGCCTACTTGTCTGTCAAATAAATAAATAAAATCTTAAAAAAAAAAAGAATAATTTTAAATCTTAGGTATACTTCATTGGTATCTTCTTTTTTTCCATGGTTAATGATATGTATGTTTTATATCTTCTTTGCCTATCTTCTATTTCTAGCACATTCTCTGTGATTCTTTTCACTTTTTCAAATTACTTTTTCACTCATTTGACTTTTTCTTCATGTTCCTTATTAATGTTTCATTTAAATCTCTTCTGCTCTGGGCTTCTTGAAATTTAAATGTAATTTCACTTCATTGTAAATTCTCCATAGCTCTCAGAGCATAACTCAGACATGTTTCAAGTATTTTCCACTATGAATGGTATTCTGTTGGGAATGAATTTCTCTATATTCTCTCATCTGTAGGCCCCATGCTATAATTTCCTCTTTTCTACACATTTTGCATTTAACTGTCCCCATAAGCCTTGGTTCTGGATCTGGGAATTAGGAAGTGAGACCTTTATTTTTCTATTTACAGGGAATTTGTATGAAATTAGTGTTGTCTCTTTAATTTGAAGATGTTTCCAAATCTGTCCCCACATAGCTAGGTAACTCCCAACTACTCCGCTTCAGACAACTGACGAAAAAGAGTGGTTATGCATGTCTTTCATTAAACAAAGGGGTAATAATTATGACAGTGTGGCCTTGGCACAGAGACATATAAAGAAGTGGTATGGACTAGAAAGTCCAGAAGTATATCACAAATATAAGGCACATTGACTTATGATCAAGAATGTTAATACAATCTATGGATAAAGAATCTATTTTTTAACAAGTGATATTGGAACAAGAGAAAAAGAACATTGACTCTTATTTCATGACATATGTGTAAATTAACTTGAAATGAATCATAGACCTAAGTGTAAAAGTTAAAATGAAAATTTCTAAAATAAAATATAGAAGAACATCCTTTCAGCCTTGAGATAAGCAAAGATTTTTAAGACATAAAAAGCACTAACCATTAAGAAAAAGATGTTAAATTGGACATCATCAAAATTAAAAATCTTTGCTTTTTGGAAGATTTGAATAAGAAAATGAAAAGGAATGCTGCAGTATGGGAGAAAATACTTGTAATACATAATATTTGACCAAAGACTTGTAATCATAACTTGAACAACTCAATACTAAGACGAAAATAAACTCAATAAAATAGAGCAAAAGTTTGACACTTGCTTCAAAAGCGCTGATCTACGAATGGCCAGTGAGCACATGAAAAGATATTCAATGTCAGAAAAATTCAAATCCCAAACAGAATGTGATTCCACTACTCACAACTAGAATGGCTGAAATTAAAAACATTACCAATAAAAAGTATTGGCTTTTGGAGCTTTTATACATTTCTGGTGTGAATGTAAAATAATACACTCACTTTTGGAAACTAGCAGTTCCTTTAATGTTAGCTGTACATTTACCATATGATCTAACAATTCCTTCTAGATATTTACCAAACAGAAACAAAAATATATACCTGCCTAAAAACTTGCAAATGAATATTCTTGGTAGCTTTATTCATCATAGCCCAAAATAGTCAGCAACCATGTCCCCAAGCTGGTGAATGGAAACACGAATGGTGGTAATATCCATACAATAAGGTATTACTCAGTAATAAAAAGGAACAAACTACCAATTCATGCAACAACATGGTGGATCTAAAAAATGTTGTGAAAAGTGAAAAAACCAGACAGAAAAGTACATAATGGATAATTTTCTTTATGTGAAAATCTAGAAGTGAAAAATCTAAAAATAGTGATAGAAAGAACATCGGTGGTTGACTAGGGTCAGAGGGGGGCTCGACTAACTAGGAAAGAGCACAGAAGAGTTTTCTAGAATGATGAAATTATTCTGTATCTTATTGTGGTAATGGTTACGTTTGTCAGACTCCTCACACTGTTCACTTAAAATGGATTTGTCTTTTATTTATTTTATTTACTTTTATTTTTTTCTTTAAAGATCTTATTTACGTATCTGTCAGAGAGAGAGAGAGAGAACGCAAAAGCAGGGGGAGCAGCAGGCAGAGGGAGAAGCCAGCTCCTCGCTGAGCAAGGAGGCTGATGCAGGACTCCATTCCAGGACCCTGGGATCATGATCCCAAGCCGAAGGTAGACACTTAACTGATGGAGCCGTCCAGGCAAGCCGGAATCATTTTCTAATGTGAGATATGCTGCAATTGAATTGGCAGCAAATTATTGAAATGTTGAAATTATATCTTTCAATCATCTCTTCCTCTTATTTATTCTTTCAAAGAATGAAATAATATAGGAAATTGAATATTATAATGCTTTTGATTAGTGAGAACCTTTTGCACAGTGTATTTTAAAATAGTACAAAGTTGAGAAATAGTCACTTAATCTTAATATTAAGATCATATATCTTTTCTAGGTGTTTTGTGAAATAAAGACTACTTGCTTCTTGAAAACCAGCCATAGTGCCAGGACAATATACTCTGACCTTTTTGTAAATCTACCTTGTGTTGTTACAATGCTTATTTTCACACATATGTTGCTGAGGTATAAGTCAAAACATACCTATTTTAAAATATGCTTCCTTTTCTCTCATTTTATGCTTTTCTAACTGTTGGCAGACATCTGTCTTCTACATCAGAAAGTGAAAAGTCAGAAGCCTTTCATGTCTTGTGCTCTGAAGCATTATTTTCTTATAATTTTTTCACTCCTCTAGAGTTTTATGCAGAACTTTTTTTTTTCCTTAGGGAGTACAAATTATCCCATTCTAATAGTAATCCTTTGAAAATATCACCAACCTTAACCATCTGCTTCCAACTATTAAAATCTGACTAGCAATGATCTTAAGAAAAAAGAAACTTCAACTGATAGTATTCAGATGTAATATTCAGTATAGTATTCAGATATAAGTATTCAGATAGTATTCAGATGTAAGATTCATGCTCCTTGTTCAGTTAGTCCTGAATCTTGATCCACCACTTCTACGGACTCAATTGTTAAAAGTGGATAGATGCATAAACACAGTCGTTTTCTTGTAAACTAACTGCCAAATACATATGTATTCATTTGTTAGGGCAGCTGTAGCAAAAGGCCACAGACTTGATGGCTTAACCAACAGAGATGTGTTTTTCCACAGTTCTGGAGTCTGAATGTCCAAGATCAAAGTGTCAGCAGGTTTGGTTTCTTCTGAGGCCTCTGTTGGCCCGCATATGGCTAACTTCTGGCAGTGTCCTTACAGGGTCTTCTCTCTGTGTGCTCAAATCTCTTGTGTCTCCCTGTGTCCAAATTTCCTCTCCTTGTGAACACCAGTCAGATGGGATTAGGGCACATGCTAATGGCCTCATTTTAGTTTCATTATTTCTTAAAAGGCACTATCTCTGAATATAATCACCTTCTGAGGTAGTTTGAGTTAGGGCTGCCACATATGAATTTGGGGGGGGGGGACAAAATTTAGCCCTTAATATTACCTGATTCATCATTCCCTTACACATGGTTCTCTAGTGCCTTGAGACGTCAAGAAACCTCTGTGATTTGGCAGAATACTCTAGTAGACCCCCTTTTTTTTTTTTAAAGATTTTATTTATTTATTTGACAGACAGAGATCACAAGCAGACGGAGAGGCAGGCAGGGAGAGAGGAGGAAGCAGGCTCCCTGCCAAGCAGAGAGCCCGATGTGGCGCTTGATCCCAGGACCCTGGGATCATGACCTGAGCCAAAGGTAGAGGCTTTAACCCACTGAGCCACCCAGGCGCACCCCCTTTCTTTTTTAAGATATTTTAAAAAATTTATTTAATTTGACAGACAGAAATCATAAGTAGGCAGAGAGGGAGGCAGAGAGAAAGGAGGAAGCAGGCTCCCGGCTAAGCAGAGAGCCTGATGCGGGGCTTGATCCCAGGACCCTGGGATAATGACCTGAGCTGAAGGCAGAGACTTTAACCCACTGAGCCACCCAGGTGCCCCTCTAGTAGACCCTTTATGAACGTGCTTTCAGTGAATCATCTTTCTCCTACTCAAGCTTTGCTTGATTGCAAAGTGTACATTGATGCCAGCAATTATTTCCATTGGTAATTTAGAAACAGATCTTTTTGCACACAATTTAACCCACTTTGCTAACTATGTGAATAACATCTGAGAGGAAATTACTATCACTTTACATAAATTCATTATAGAGCTTGGACACGGTCTTATTTAAGTAGTTTTTGTAATAAAGTCTGGTCAGAGTCATCACATGTGGACCTTTCAAAGGGAATTCTATCTCTGTTTTAGCTGCCTGCTTCAGAATGTGTGCCAAGTATTTTTAAAAGACATTCACCTTCTGCAATGCAAGTTTTTGTGAGCATGTGGTTTACATTTGAGTTGTTTTTTCATCCATCTGCCTACAGGAATGGACACATTTTATTGAGCATTTCCTGAGTTCACACCGGAGAAGTATTACTATCTTGAAACATTGACACCCAAAAGGCAAGAGAAAGGGTTACACTTTCCTCAGCAGATGAATTTTTGCTTCAGAAAAGAACATGGAATATCAGTTAGTACTTATGAAAATAGAAATTGAAATTGTGCTTTTTTGTGTGTGTGTTTCCATCTTCCTACACTGTAACCTATATGTCACCATTGAAATGGGAAAAGACATCTAGAATGTAACGAACTGGTTTAAACATCATAAGTTGAAGTTGAGGAGGAATTGTTATAACCGCCTTGCTGTATATAAAAGAAGCGAAATAAGTATAATTGTCCTAAGGTCATTTACACAGTGTTCCACAATCACCAAGGACATGTTGGTAGCTCTGTACCATTCTTCATGCAGTGGAATGATATGGCAAGCTCCTCACTTAGAATGTCTTGGCCTCTACTTTCTCCTGGCCTTGTCTTTTAACTTATCATTTCTTTTCTTTTCTTTTCTTTTTTTTTTAAGATTTTATTTATTTGACAGACAGAGATCACAAGTAGGCAGAGAGGCAGGCAGAGAGAAAGGAGGAAGCAAGCTCCTTGCTGAGCAGAAAGCCCGATGCGGGGCTCGATCCCAGGACCCCGGGATCATGACCTGAGCCGAAGGCAGAGGCTTTAAACCACTGAGCCACCAGGCGCCCCTAACTTATCATTTCTCATAGCACTCTAGATCTCATGTGTATGTGCAGTGGTGACCATATTCACAGAGATCTCAACCTAGAATCTTGTATCCCAAACTTGACCTAGGTGGGCTTTATTTATCTCACACAATTTTAATTCTTTAAATTATCCTGTATAAAATCAGAAGACTTCACATAAAAAATACAGAAACTTGTGAATTTTTTTTTTTTTTTTTTTCAGAAATCACTGGTGTTGGTGATATTTCAAGAAGTTAAGTCCTGGTTTGGAAAAAAAAATATGTGTGTATATATATATGTAAAACCATTTAAGGCTTTCTGTAAAATTTTATAAAATTGGAGCAACATATTATTGTAGTTTGATGATGAATTTTGTAATGAAGGATAAAATTGTTGAAAATATAATGAAATGTGACATAAAATGTCCAAGAAATATGTATAATTCACTTAGCTTTATCAGTGTGCTTCTGAAAGCTTTGGTAATTCAAAAAACAAAACAATGATACATAAATTTCTGAAAAGCTTTTCAAACTTTCCTCCCTCCCTCCCCCTCTCTCTCCCTTCCTTCCTTCCTTCCTTCCTTCCTTCCTTCCTTCCTTCCTTCCTTTCTTTCCTGTCTCTCTCTCTTTTTTTCTTTCATTCCATCTCTTCTCTAACATTAAGTAAGAAATGATTCTATATTAGGTGAGAAAGACTAGCCAAGCTTTGTTTTGTGAAATAACTTTGGGCAGCAAGGGAATGTATGAAGGTGTCATGTTGGCCATTTGTCCCTCTGATTCATAGAGAAAATGTTACTTTGGAGAAATAAAGCGTATTAGACATACTCAATATAAAACTACTTATATACATGTGCATATATACACCTACAACTAGCATTTTCATGTAGGAATTCGTGCCCAGTATTTCTTGGGAAATTTATGTTTTCTGAATGCTGAATCCTGATGAAAATTAGTCCACAAACTGGAAAAAAAAAGTGTTACAGCTTTCATGTGAGTGTAATAATCTATAGAGCATTACTGATTGGAAGGAATTCATTGATGTCAAGTCAAAAACATGAGCAGGAAACACGCACACTGTGGATTGAAAAGTTACAGTTGACATTTCCAGAAACAGCACGGGAGAGGGGTAATACCCCGCCACAGCCTTCTCAAGCTACTTGTAACTAGTGCTATATTATAGCTGTATGTGTGTGGTCCTATCTCACTGATGGTGAGTCATTGTGGTATATTGAATACTACTGAATTTATGCAAAAATTTTATACAAATTCTATTGGGAGTGTCCCAAGAAATAACAACTAGAAATAATTGGGAGAAATAACATTTGGAAGCAAAGCGAGTTCTTCAGTGGGAAATTTTAGTGCATGCTGTTGATAGGAGATGTGAATTTTATGTTATTTATGTACTACCTAATAATGTCCATGGGAGTTTCCCATTATTTGAAAATTTGCTATAGGTGATAGCTCTCTGGAAATGCTATTAAAGGTAATATTTCTTATTTACTAAACAACTGTTTAAAGATATCTATAATAATTGGGGCGCCTGGGTGGCTTATTTGGTTAAGTATCTGACCCGCTCAGGTAATGACCTTGGGGTCCTGGGATCAAGCCCCACATGGAGACCCTCTTTAGGCTCTGTGCTCAGTGGGGAGTCTATTTCTCTCTTTCCCTCTGTCCCTCCCTCACTTGTGCTCTCTCTCTCTAATAAATAAATAAATGAAGTATTTTTAAAAATCTATAATAATAAAAAAAGAGAAAGAAGAACATTGGAAGTGCTTTATGACTAACCTGAGACTTCAGAATTACTACAAATTCCCAGGAATTCTGATTCTTTGTTTCTAAATTCTGAAGATTAATACCTGTTGGGAATTTGGAAACATTATCTTCCACTAACTTCAGGAAGTATTAGGAGTCGAAATTTCTAATTTTAAAGCACGATTTCTGTCCTTTATTTGGAGGCTCATTTAATAGTCTAATTTGGCAAAAATGAAAATTGTGTAATTACTTTTTTCTGAGACAAAACAGAGAAGTATTTAAATGCTCCAGGTGGGTGTGTGTGCATGTGTGTGTTGTGTGAGTGCATTGTGTGTGTGTATGGGTATGTGTGTGTAGGCTATCAAATGGATAGTTTTTAGTAAAACAGAAACAGTGGGAATCCTCTAGTAATTTTGAAATAATATAGTATGCTTTCTATTTCTACATAAAATGAATTAATATTCCTTTAATTCAATGCTTTATTTATTCACATTTTATTTAATAAGTAAAAGACTTTTTAAAAATTTTACTTCTGTTTTGTTTACCTTGTCAAGGAAAGCAATGCTGTGAATATTGAAATTTGTATCAGAGACTTTTAAAATCACCAACTATAGACTTAAAGAACGTTGAAAACCTAATTGTTCACACAGTTGTAATGATAACTCCTCTCTTATAAAGCTGCTTAGAAAACCCACAGATCTTTCTGTACTTAAAAAATGTAAATGACTTTTTTGCCCATGGGGAGATTAATAAATTCACTAAGGTGAAAAAAATGAATCCTGTCTTCCCCCGTAAGAAAATTGCTCAAAGATTAATTTAGCCTGTTTAATTCAGCTCTCAAATGTTTCTTAGAGCTCTAAAATATTTCTCTACCTTCCCTGCACCTGGGGCATCAATTTGATTATTTTTACTCTTGATTTTAATGTGTCTACTTTCTTCTATATCAAGCCATTTTCATTTTCATTCAGTTCATTTTACCCTTGGTTTCTTTTTCATTTTTTTAGAAGATTATTGCTATTCATGTTTTGCTGATGATCTCTTCGTGCATTATTTTGGGTTCAAAGCTGAAAAGAATTTGTAACAGAGCGCATTTTCCCCTTCTTTTCCACTGTCAGCCCTTCCCTCCCTTGAACATAAATACCCGTCACCGGTGTTGATGAACTTATGGTTTGCTCACTACTTGACATAGGGCTTTTTCAAGGAAACTAACATTTTAAGCTGAGGGAGCCCATTACACACCTCAGCAAACTTTTGGTAACAATGTCCAGCCCTCCAAGATCCTACTGTTTACTGAAAAGGTAAAACTGATTGGATCAAATGTCACCTTCCTTATGTATGTTCTTTTGATCGAAAAACACAGTTAACTGTCACATATTTTTTTCAGCTGTTATTTTAAGCAGTGTAGTGGCTGTTATGACTCTTGAGGTCAACTTTGAAGATTTACTTCAGATGTAATTATCTTCGTGGTACAGAATGCAATGTGCTATATAAAAGTAAGGGAAATTTATTTACTTATTATTTATTACACTTAATTTTTTTCCCTTGATATGGTTCTGGCTAGATTTCATTATAAGATATGCCAGCATTTATTGTTCAGTTTATACTCGATACCAAATTTCATCTGTTTTCTTAATGTCCTTCTTTATTATACTTACCTTTTGTAAAGGTTAAACAATTTCATTTTGACTTGAAGTAATAGACATTTCTTAAAACAGTGAGACCTAGAACTTTTTCTGCATAATGGGATCAATCTTAATAGAAATACTTACCTCGGTGAGAGTAACCTAAAAAAGCATTGTTTTGGTAATAAAGCCAGAATGGTGTCTTGGCACTTTGATTGAATCATTTTGATTGAATCATGTTGCCTGACTTAAGAAAGAACATCGATGCCTCTAATATTTTTAACTCTAATGAAATCCTTACATTTATGATAACATTTTGTGAAATCTGGAACCCGAAATCTAAGGCTCTGTATGAACTTCCTCAGGGTGCCCTACTCAAGTATGAAAAATTTTCAATGGGACTTTTAGCCCCAGATCTGTGAACTTGGGAAACTGCTATGAAACAGAAAAGATGGTGATTAAGTCCCAATCCAGTGAATCATTGCTTCAAGTTTTTCTATTCTGCATATTTCATGCCTGATTAACTCCTGGGGTGGGGTGAAGGACAGATCACTAATGACAACAAAAGAGAGGCATAGTAACTGCCATCATCACCTCCCCTAAGTGGCATCTGACTGCTGTTCATTACCAGGGGGGCAACACTCAGCATTGATGACACATCCTTAGGCCAGATGCTTCTGTTTATTGGGCACAGAATCCGATTTTACCTTCCCTAATGAAAAATGAATTCAAAGAGAAAGAAGATACCATTTCAGTAAGACTAGGGAAAAGATGCAACCCATAAACTGTCTACAGACTACGGAATAAGTGAAATGTTATGACAGGGAAAAATATGTGTTGGTAACATAGCCTGACTCATATTTCAAGAGCAAAATTGAAACCATACTTCTGAAGGGTACAGATGGTGACAACTGGAAAGGTGCTCGGAAATGCTACTATTTCAGAATGTGTCATGCCGACCGTCTTCTGCCTGATCACTTTCATGTGTAGGACAAATATATCTCAGGAGGAAAAAGCAATTTTGCTCCTAAGTTCTGGGTTGGAGAACTGAGAAGGAGAAGGGCTGAAGAAGAAAGCAAGATATTTAAATAAAAGGAATATCTTCTTTAAAACAACATTAATATTATATTAATAAAACATTACACACAAAGTAGGGCCAAAGTCCAATCATTGCACCAAGAAGTGAGTATCATAAAGGTCTGGCTATTGGCCCACAGTGCAAAGTATAGAGGGCTAAATGAGTCCTAATTTTTATCTCATTTGGTACCTTCTATGCCTTAAAAAAGTAGATAATTTGGAATCAAAATCAATATAAATTTTATCTTAATAGCAAGTTTAAATGAATTCCCACATATTTAAATATCCAAGCAAAGTGAGAGTAACAAATAATGCCTAATTGAGATTTCTCTTTCAGTTTTGATTTTTAAGTTTTTAAAAAGATTCTTTTGCTTTTCATCAGAGCTAAAAGTAACAGTGAAACATTGTAACACAATATTTTCTTTTCAGACAAAACTGAAAGTCATGTGCAAGGATAATTTCTTATGATGTATTTTTAGGTTAATGAACCTTGGATAAGAATTTAAATTCTCCGTGGATGAATCAACCTGGAATGGGCTCAGGGATATAGCTCAACTCATCATTCGTGAGTTTAGAGTTTTGTATTCACAGAGTGTTAAACAATTTTTAAAATTAGTATCTCAAGCAGGGCTGTGGAAGTACTTTTTGATTCAAGAGAGGCAGGTAAACACAGTATCTCTTATTTACCCTGAAGTAGCAGGGGTTTAGGAGGCTCATGTCAAATGTGATTCAAGGGCATGGTGAGGATAAAGGCTTTCTGTGTTGTACAGCCCCTTGCTTCTGGGTGCAAAGTGCTGGCTCATGTCAGGTGCACAATGAGCGTACTATTAAATGAATGAATGAATGAATGAGAAAGAAAGAAAGAAAGAAAGAAAGAAAGAAAGAAAGAGTGAGTTTCTCTACTTGCTTTGCAAAACTTTCTACTCTTTTTCACTGACTCCTGGCTTTTCATCTGATTCTCTGGTTGATCCTTCTCCACGCTATGTGTGCGTGTGTATGCATGTTGTGTATGTGTGTTGTTGCATATGTACCCACACCTGCCTGTGTTTCCTCCTTGCTCACGTGCTCATTTAATATCTTTATTCTTTAAAGTTCAATTTTCATCTCCTTTAGGTATATACTTCCTACTTAGGGAACTCACCTAGAGATATAGTTGTGTGGTTTCACACACTAGGTATTCTTGTGACACCTGAATGCCCATCTGCAAACCTTTTTTTTCAGAGCTTTAGTACCAGGTATCCACCCACCAAGTAAATATTTCCACTTAAAGTGTCATAAGTATATGATAGCATTTATGATTCAACCAAATGTCCTCATTTTACGATTTATTTATTTCTGTTTATCCATCCCTGGACCCAAAATGGTTTGTTAACACCCTTGACTTCTTCTCTCTTCACCCAATCAGACAAGCCCTGAAATCTATTTTCTTAATATTTTCATAATCATCTGCTCCTTCTCCTTCACTTAACACTAGATTGGTTCTGATCTCAATGACTTCCTGCTTATGTTGCTACAATGGCCTCCTTACTGCTTCTTCTCCCTTCTCAACTCCTCCATGCCATAGAGGGTTTGCTGTCAGAGGGTTCTTTCAAAAATCCAGTAGGATCATGTCACCCTTCTACTCAAATCTCTTTAATATTTTCCTCTAATGTTTTAAAAATAGAATTTAAGTTCCTTAGTTTGGTATACAAGTCTTTCCACAAACTGGCCTATCCTTACCTTTCTAGCCACCATAGTGGCAATACCTAACCACTTGCAATTAAGAAGTTCTCACTTTATGCTTCTGTGTCTTCCTACTTACTGCTACTTCTGCTTGAAATAGCTACCTGAATCCTTTGTCTTCTCTCTGCCTACCTCTGTACTGGTTATTAAGCAGTAAACTGTGTTCAGTGTCACCTCTGGAAAGTATTCCTTCCTCCTCAACTCTCCTTTGAGCTGTATGATTTATATCCTCCCCTTTTATTCTCAGGCTATTCTAAAAGCATAACACTCATCACATTGTGTGATCATTTCTCTCACATTTGGCTCTTCGAAGATAAGTAACTCCCCATTCAATTTTGTGTACCCAGAACCCATCACAGTGCCTGACACATGGTAGATACTCATTAAGGTTTGCTGAAGGGATAAATGCGCAAATTCACAGGCAGAGCTCTGGGATTTAATTATGGCATGGACGTGAAGAAAAACATGATCTTGATAATGGACAATTTGGCTCTGACATAAGTGATTTTTCACACATCATTCCAGATATTTGGATTTCAATGATAAGATTAAAAGCATGCTATTAAAGTAGCCATGACAGTAAAGTAGGGTTATGACTTTGGATTTAATGTATCAAGTTTAGTGATTGTTTTCATTAGTCTTTGGGTTTTATGTTCATGTGAAACTTGGACTAAACTGAGCTGCTTGAGTTTCATTATGAAACTGAAGCTTGTATCTTCTCATACTAAAACCTCAGTTTAAAACTCAGCAGTTTCAGGGGATCATTTCATAAAAATGTCAATTCTTGCAGTTTTAGAATTGAGTGACAGCCAAAAGTCTTAGCAAAACATCTGAGCAAAATTACTTACCAGTACTTCACAAATGGTGAATAAAGCATAGCAAAACTACAAAGTATAGATCCTAGTAACATTATTTTCACTATGAATTAAAAGTATTTTGGAAAAAAAAAACTGATCTCAGGAAAATTTCTTGTGACTTTAAACTATTCACAGGGTCACCTAACATTTTTCACCCACCTTTTACATTCTTATTCTTCCTTCCCTCGAATTCTTCGTGAGACCTCTGATCCTGACCTTAGGTTTTTCGGATGTGCTCATCTATTTGCAATTTCTCTTCTTTAAAAGAAAACTGATTTGAAATTACTTGGAATCAATTTACCATAAGAAAAATGGGAAAATTGTATAACCTCCTGGTGTCTTATTTCTCACTTATTGGCACTCTGATGGAAGAACTGATACTCTGTTTAAGGTGCGATTCTATGTAGGTTATTTCAAGCTGAAAAGTATATTGATTATACAGATTATGCAAAAGGCAACTTTTCGTCAGGCTTAATTATTCATGGCCGAAGTATTTCATCTGCCAAATTTCAATATGAAATTTTGGTAAAATTCTTACATTTGATCTCCCATTAAAACATGACTACGGGGGCACCTGGGTGGCTCAGTGGGTTAAAGCCTCTGCCTTCGGCTCAGGTCACGGTCTCAGGGTCCTGGGATGGAGTCCTGCATCAGGCTCTCTGCTCAATGGAAAGCCTTCTTCCCTCTCTCTCTGCTCAGCGGGGAGCCTGCTTCCTCCTTCCTCTTTGCCTGCTTGTGATCTCTGTCTGTCAAGTAAATAAATAAAATCTTAAAAAAAAAAAACGACTACAGCTTTAATGTCATTTAGGAGGCATGTATTACCAAAACTTGTAATTTATATAAAATGTTTTTAAACTAAATTAATTTTATCTTCTGACACATTTTGAACTTGTTCTAATACTTTCTTTTTGATTGCTTGCTAGTTTCTTCATATCCTATATCAAGTGTGTAATTTAATATAAGGTCAGTCTCCTTAAGGGGCATGTTTTACAGTGTTTCTCTCGTGTTATTTAGTCTTATTCATTAACATTTGTTGGCACCTTAAGCAGTGTTCATAAGTACAACAAACCAGAAGAGGAACAATATGAATGTTTTCAAGGAAGCATGATATATGTTACACTACATTTAAAAAGCACTGCATTCTATATAAGCTTTTATTAAAAAATACATGCATGATCGCTTCTCTATGAACACACATAGGCATCTGAGTTGCATGTTATCTAAGTCTTATGAAACCACCTGTTTTAGTTGAGATAAAGAAACTATATCAGTAATTTAAAGTAATTTAAAGTGATAAAATGTAATATAAAGGAGTATAGCGACTTCCAGCATGACGGTGTGAGATGCTCTGTAGACCTGATCTACACTGAAACTGGTGAAAACTAATTTAAAAAGAACTAAACAACCATTTTTAAAGACTCTGAAAATGATCTTCAGGTGTATAAATGAAAAAAAACATTTACTCAAGAAAATCTATAAAACTCCCGTAGGAAAAGCATAAATTTGCAGTATTTCAGCAAAGACCAATCCCTTCCCTCTCCTACCAGTCAAGAACACAAGATTCTTCCCCGTCAGTTCGCAGCAGCAGAAGATCCCAGGAGGAGGAACATGACATCAGCTTTTCTCATTCTGCCACCAATTGCCTTTCTGAAGGCTAGGTTTTAGGCAGGTGCTTTTGAGAGATTATGAGCTCCTTTCCTCTGTCCAGTAATAAACAAGACTTAACCTTGGGAAGAGAGCTGCTGAGACTACTTGGACCATGACTCCCCTTGCCTGTCTTGTGAAACAGTGGTTCCATACTAGAATAAGCAACCCAAGAATGATCTAGGCAGCTGCCCATACTCCTCTACCCAGCAGTTCCTAGAGTGGGGGTGTCACAGCTTGCCATTGTCCTACCACCAGGTCCAGATCCCTGTCTCAGATATTTTGTCTGGGGTGAGATGTAGGTTTAAAACAGAGAGCATTTACACTTTTCCCAAGGGAATTGACATCTTTTTACCACTGAGCATGAAGTCCAGACCTAAGGGTGCTCTCAAAAACACTGGAGGTTGCATTAGGGAACAATTGGAAGAATATTCAAGGTACAGGCTGATCTGTAGGTCAGCTAGTTTGTAAGAGAGAGTTGGGAAAGGAGATAGTCAGGAGCAGCCCTCCTGGGGTCAGAATAAATACCAAACACTGAGCTTGGGAACTGTTCCCAAATTTAGTTAGATTGTTTTTAGAAGAATTTGTGCCCTAAAGCATTATTAAAACAATAGAACAATCAACCTCCCATTAGTGAGGCCTAATAGCTAGGGGTGGTCAGGGGAAGACAAGAAGGAGTCCTGCTAAAACCGCTGTCAAACCATATCCACTGTGGACATTCCCAGAGCTGTGCCTTCTTGAGAAAGAACATCATGGGTTTAACATTATGGATGAGGAAATAAACCTTACTTAGATAACCCAGTAAGTCTCTGAGCAAATAAACTATCAAATAACATGAAAAGCCCTAAGGTGAGGGGGAACCTCTACCCAGAGTTGCTAAAATATGTGATAAAAAATGTCCAGTTTCTAACAACAGCAAGAAAAAAATGAGACATGTAGGTAAATTGAGAAGTATGATCCATACACAGAAAATATAAATCAGACAGCAGACAGTGCCTGGAATAGTGACTGAATGTAGAATTTAATAGAAAAGCACTTCAAAATAGTCATGAAAATTATGCTCAAAGAACTAAAGGAGATTTTAAATAAAGGAGTAATGGAAGATATAACAACATTATATCAAATAGAGAATATCAATAGAGATAGGAATTATAAAAAAAGAACCAAGTGGAAATTTTAGAGTTCAGAAGTACAATAATGGAAAATAAGAATTCACTAGAAGGGCTCAACAGTAAATTTCAATGGTCAGATAGAAGAATTATCAAACTCAAAGATACACTGTTCAATGCAGCCTGAAAAAAAGAAAAAAAAAGGGAGAAAAATGGAAAGAGTTTGTTAGAAAAGTGGCACACCTTAGGTACATCAAAAACTGCATAATGGGAGTATCAGAAAGAGAGCATGAAAATGAAAAGAGCAGAAAAATACTAGGAGAAATAACTGAAAACTTCACAAGTTTCTTAAAAAACACTGCTGTACACAAGAAGTTCAACAAATTGCAAGCTGGTCAATCACAGAGAACTCGATGAACAGACACATGATGATAAAAACCTTGGAAGTCAAAGATAAGGAGAAAATAATTGAAAGTGATAAAAGAAAAATGACTTGTCATTCACAATGGAACACCAATAAGATAATAGTTGAAAAACACTCAAACTAAGATTGTCATATCCAACAAAGCTAACTTTCAAAATGAAAGTGGAAGAACAACATTCCCAGATTAAAAAAACAAAACAAAACTGAGAGAACATATTACTAGCAGATTTGCCTTTAAGAAATACAAAAGGAAGCTCTTCAGTCTGAAAACAGGTGATCACAGATATCTGAATTCACAGAAAGAAATAAGAGCTCTAGTAATGTAATTATAAAACATAGCATAAATGCATATTTTTCTCATTTTTTTCTCTGATTAAAATAAATTGAATGAAATGATATAAATAAATAGTATTACTGGGCCAATAACATAAAGAACTGTAATATGTATTTGTAATATAATTGCCAAGAACAGCACAAAAGAAGTGAGTAGGAAGAAAGCTGTTTTGGGCCAAGGAAATGGCTACAGATGGTAAATCAACTATAACAAAGTATTTAAATTTGTAACATTAATAAATGTAACATGTATAACTAATAGAAAAAGGGGAAAGGGATTTTTATATATTTATATATATTTTCATATATATTAATATATTTTACAAAATATATCACTATGTTAATATTAAAATATCAATATGTTAAAATTGATATATATTTTAATATATATTATTTTATATGCATTTTTATATTATAAACATATATGCCCCTAATGACAACATCAAAATATATGAAGCAAAACGGGACAGAAATAGAGGAAGAAATAGATAATTTAACAATAATAGTTGGATACTTTAATATTTCACTTTCAATAATGTATAGAGCAATTACACAAAAGATTAACAAGATCAAAAAGGGAATAGAAACCCAATGAAGACACAGTGTACCAAAATCTATGGACTGCAGCTAAAGCAGTACTTAGAAGGAATTTATAGCTATAAATTCCTATATTAAGAAAAAAGAAAGATATCAAATTAATAACCTTAATTTCTCTCTTAAGACACTAGGAAAGAAGAGCAAACTAAACTTGAAATAAACTAAAAAAAGAAAATAATAAATATTATAGGGGGAATTAATTTAAAAAAGAATAGAAAAACAATATAGAAAATCAATGAAATGAAGAGCTGAGTCTTTGAAAAGATTAACCAAATGGACATACTGTCAGTTAGACTGACCAGAGGAGAAAGGACTCAAATGACTACAATCAGAAATGGATGAGGAGGCATTATTGGCAACTTCCTAGTGAATAAAAAAAGATTATAAAGGAATTCCATGAAAAATTCCTGTATGCCAATACCATGTATGCCAACAAATTAGATCATTTAGAGGAAATGGACAGATTCCTAAAAAGACACAAGTGGAAAAAAAAAAAAAAGACACACGTGTCCAAAACTGACTCAAAAAGAAATAGATTACCTGAATAAACCTATGAAAGTGTGAAGACACTAGCATAATAATAAAAAAACTACCCGTAAAGGAAAGCTCAGGCCCAGATGACTTCACCGAAGTCATTCATTAGTTAGTTAGTCATTCTAACAGTTAGTTAAAAATTAATGCCAATTCCTCATGAACTCTTCCAAAAAATAGGAAAGACTACTTCCTAACTCCTTTTATGATCCCAGTATTACTGTGATACCAAAACCAAAGTCATTGCAAGGAAAGAAAATAATATCTCATATGGAAATGGATGCCAAAATCCTTAACAAAATACTATTAAAATGAATCCAGTAATACATGTATGTATGTATGTATGTAAAAAGAATTATTCACTATAACCAAGCAGGGTTTAACCCAGTTATGAAAGGTTGGTTCATATCTGAAATTCCATCAATGTGATATCTCAACAGAATAAAAACAATCGTATAATATATCAAATTATAATCATGTATCAATAGATAAAGAAAAAGCACTCAACAAAGTCCAACACCCTGTCATGATAAAAAGACTGAGTAAATTAAGAATAGATGGAAACTGCCTAATATGATAAAGAACGTCTATAAAAAATCCACAGCTAATATCATACTAAACAGTGAAAGACTGGATACTTGCCCTCTAAAATCAAGAATAAGACAAGGATATGGGCTCTCAATTCAACATTGTGCAGGAGATTCCAGCCAGGGCAACTAACAGGAAAAAGAAATAAAAATCATCCATATTGGAAAGAAAGAAACAAAAGTACATATATTCACAGATGACATAATCTCGCATATAAAAAGTCCTAAAGAGTTCTCTAAAAACCCTGTGAACTAATAAAAGAGTTTACTAAGGTTGCAAGATAGAAGATCAATGTACAAAAATCAATTTTGTTTGTCAACACTCATAATGAAAAACCTGAAAATAAAAATAAATAGACTTATATATCAATGAAATAGATTAAGAGTTGAGAAATAAAATCAGGTGTTTATGGTCAGCTGGTTTTTGACAAGGGTTCCAAGACCCTTCAACAGAGAAAGAATGGTCTTTCCAACAAATCATGATGGGAGAACCGAATAGTTATATGCAAAAGAATGAAGTGTAACACCTTTAGAAAAATTAATTTAAAATTGATTAAAGACCTAATTGTAGAGTGAAAACTGTAAAACTCTTAGAATAAAATATGGGAAGAACTCTTCATGATTTGGACATGGCAAAGGATTCTTATGTATTATACTGAAAACATATGCAACAAATAAAAAAATAAATTTGGACTTCATCAAAATTAAAAACTTTTGTGCTTCAGAGAACATCATTTAAAAAGTGAAAAGACAACCCACAGGATGGGATAAATTATTTGCAAATCGTATATTTGTTAAGGGTCTTATATCTGGAATATATAAAGATCTCTTAGAGCTCAATAATAAAGAGACAACTTAGTTAAAAAACAGGGACTCTATGGACTTTGAGTGTTAATAACACATCAGTGTAGGTTCATTGATTGTTAACTATGTACCACTGTGGTGCTGGCTATTGATAGTAAGGAGAGGTTGTGTATATGTAAAGGTCCGTGGTCTGAGGGAAGTCTCTGTAACTTCTACTCATTTTTGCTGTGAACCTAAAATTGCTCAAAATTATTTATAAATATTTATATTTATAATTATTTATTTATAAATTATTTATAATTATTTAAATAATAATTAAATAAATAATTAAATAAATAATTAAAAATATAAATATAAATTATTTATAAAAATTTATAAATAACAAAGTTATTTATTTTTTTAATGAGCAAACAGCATTTCTCTAAAGTAGGTATACAAACACATGAAAATATGCTCTACATTCTGAGTCATGAGGGAAGGGAAAATTTTGTGTTATGTTTATTTTACCACAAATACAAGAACATGAAAAAATATTTTAGAAGTCTCAGAGGAGGGTAACTGAAACTCTACTTTTAATCTTAAAAAAATGATATGTTCAAGGTAAGGCAATTGTATTAATATTTGTCTGAAAAACAGTCATTAACAAACTGAACAGTGAGGGTGATGGAATTGTATTTGATTATTTCATGCAGGATGTTCTCCATGGATCTAGAAGATAGGGAGTCAAAGAGCAAATACTGCTCATGTTTATCAAGCAGTGTCCAAGGAGAGGTTCTATTTGGAAGAGGTGAATTGTGCAGCCCTTGGGGAAATTTACTGTTTCACGAAGCAGGAAGAGTTTATTAAACTTTTCTAGAGCCAATAATTAATATCCATGGTCACGAAGGAACTTTGGGCTTTATCATTTTAATGCCCTGATAATTAGACGAGATTGGGCGCGTTCAGGGTGGTATGGCCGTAGACTGCCCTGATAATTAGAAGGAGCAGCAGTGTTGGTCACCATCAGTAGTTTACTGTCGGCAGTGTGTCTGTTCTGATATAAAGGAATGGATCAGTATCCTAGTTTATATATTAGTTACCTATGACTTCTTTCCTAGAAAATACAATGCATAGCTACAGAATGAATCAAACATACATAATGCATTTGCATTATGCAACCCTGGAGGTAACCCCTAAAATGCTCGACCACAGGAGACACCAACCTTTTTCTTCACAATCACTCTTTAGGTGCAATAAGGATAAAGATGCCACAGCTTAAGGCTGAATTTTCTTGGTTAAGTGATATCACGTTGTTTTTTAAGATACTTTTTAAAAACATTTATGCATAATCAGGCTCACAATTATACAAGAGTTACATTATTGCACACACTGAAATAATACTGCTTCTACAATCAGGAAAAGGGATTTATTACAGGGATATCACCAGTGGTTGTATTTATGGATTGTGCCTTTCCCCCCACCCCAAGATTTTATTTATTTATTTGAGAGAGAGAGAGAAAGAGAAAACAACCTGTGGGGAGGGGCAGACAGAGAAGCAGGCTCCCTGCAGAGTAGAGAGGAGGATGTGGGGCTTGATCCTAGGACCCCCAGGATCATGACCTAAGCCGAAGTCTGATGCTTAACCGACAGAGATACCCAGGTGCCTTTGGTTGTGTCTTCTTCAAAGACATGAATTATCTGTTCAGAGGAGGGAGCCTTTTTAAAATTATAATTCCAGAGGAGGTGATTAAGTTTTTCCTGGGTTATGGACATTGTTTTTAGCCAAATGAAACAAAACAAAGCATCATCTGTACGTGGACTGGGTCTTCCTTTATGTTAAATTTATTTTTTAGACTTTGCCCCCTCCCTGGAATTACGATTCATTCAGTCATTTGGTCCATATTTATTAAATTCCTTCAGGTAATTTTTTTTTAGATTTTATTTATTTATTTGACAGAGATCACAAGGAGGCAGAGAGGCAGGCAGAGAGAGAGGAGGGGGGAAGCAGGCTCCCTGCTGAGCAGAGAGCCAGATGTGGGGCTTGATACCAGGACTCTGAGATCATGACCCGAGCTGTTCCTTCAGGTAATTTAATGAGGTAAATTCCTTCAGGTAAATTTCTAGAAACTGGGGTACAGAGCTGAGCAAAAGACATAGTCCCTGTCTTCTTGGAACCTACAGGTTGGGGGAAATATAAACAAATAAAGAGAAAAATATATCAGGGATTAATAAATACTCTGAGAAAAAACAATGTAGAATATGAGTAGTGGAGGGAGAGAGCAGAGACTATTAGCTATTTCCCATTATCCATCTTCCCTGCTTCTCTCTTTTTTAAATTAGTAATAGAATCTGTGCAGATAGGTGCAACTGTGTGACTAAGCTCTGGCTGGTGTAATAAGTAAGTGCATTTATGACCTACTATAAGTGATCTTATTTTTAAAATTCATTTTTTAAATTTAAATTCAATTAATTAACATATAATGTATTATTGGTTTCAGAGGTAGATATCAGTAATTCATCAGTCTTATATAATACTCATTGCTCATTACATCACATGCCCTCCTTAAGGTCCATTACCCAGTTACCTCATCTCCTCCAGCAACCTTCAGTGTGTTTTCTATGATTAAGATTCTCTTGTGGTTTATTTCTCTCTCTGGCTTTCTTTTTTCATTATTCCTCTTTTCCCTTATGATCCTGTTTTGTTTCTTAAATTCCTCATATGAGTGAGATCATATGATAATTGTCTTTCTCTGATTGACTTATTTCGCTTAGCATGATACCTTCTAGTTCTATCCTTGTCATTGCAAATGGCAAGATTACATTTTTGATGGCTGAGTAATATTCCATTATATATGTGCACTACATCTTCTTTATCTACTTATCTGTCAATGGAAAGCTGCTTTTTTTCTATAGTTTGGCTGTTGTGGACATTGCTGCTATGAATATTTGGATGCACGTGCCCCTTCAGATCACTACATTTGTATCTTTGGGGTAAATACCCAGTAGTGCAATTGCTGGGTCAAAGGGTAGCTCTATTTTCAACCTTTTGAGGAACCTCCATGCTGTTTTCCAGAGTGATGGCACCAACTTGCATTCCCACCAACAATGTAGGAGAGTTCCCCTTTTTCTTCATCCTCGCCAACATCTGTTATTTTCTGACTTGTTAATTTTAGCCATTCTGAATGATGTGAGGTGGTATCTCACTGTAGTTTTGATTTGTACTTCCCTGTTGATGTAAGATACATTTTTAATGTACATAAACAGATAATATTAACAACTGTTTGTTCAGTATTAAATATATGCCAGGTATCTACATAAGTGGGTAAATAACTCTATAAATGTCATAGAATCATCACAAAAGTCTTCTGAAATAGACACTTTGGTTAAGACTAACAAGGACAAAACTATTACAATCATATCTATTCTAATGAGGTGGGGGAAGCTTAGGCAGAGTAATTGGCTTAATTTTACACAGCCTTGAAGTGGGAGGTTGGGTTCCTAATGACTGGGGAATGTGGTTTAGTCTCAAAATGCATATTTAAGTCTTATATTCAAATCAAGTTGCTCGGCAAAAATAAAGAGATGCAAATGTGCCTACCTATGTACCTATAAAATACAAAGATATAAACAAAATAAAGGAAGAAAAAAATAGCAATTTAAGTAAATCTTCTAGTCAATGTCCGTAGTGACCGTGGAATGGGGGTTATTACTGTGGTTTCATCAGTAAGACATGACTACATGTTTCTCATGGTATAAACACCCATCCTGTGGTGGTTCTAGTGCTTAAGGGTAAATACTTATCATGAAAATCATCCTAGAGAGAAATTAACTTCTTCAACTCACACATATAAGAACAATCAATGTTATTTGAATATGAAAAATCTTCACTTTATGCAGTGCTTATTTCTGAGACAGATGTTTTGTTTATACACACACTTTTGTTTGCAGTGTAGAAATATACAAATTAGATGATGTAAATTTTGTTGCTCTGTATGCAGAGATAAGTCCTATCTACTATGGCTAACATTTTCTATGAAAAAGAGCAATTAACAAATCACAACTATATCTGTAATATCTATTACAAAAGGTAATTATTAGCTCAACTAAGGCATACATTGACTATAGATGATAATGGGTGAATATTGATGTAGTCTGAATCTCTACTCTGGAATGCCAAGAAGTGAAATTTAAACAGTATCATATATTGACAAGCTCTAATGAATATATGAATTCAGAAGATTTTACTTAAAAAGCTTACATTGACAAAACAAATAATTCCTCTTGGTTATGAACAGAACTGATGTTTAATTTTTAGCTACTGACTATTTCATATTATAATTTGCATTTTGTTTTTGCAGTGGTTAAAATAATTATTATATTAAAATTAATTGTAGTTTAATAATAAATATTTGTATTTTTTGTGTTATGATGTCTATAGCAATCCCAGTAACACTTACAGTTGTTCACTTGTCATTACTTTTAAATAAGTGGTTATCATAAACTTTTAAAATAAAACATTTTAGAGAGTAGTAATAGACAAGAGTCAGAAAAACCTCATGAGAAAAGTGAAGTAGTATATTGTAACATAAACATACTTTATGAGTCATTAATCTGTCCTAGAGACATTGTCCTATTTTAGGTTTGACAACAGACTTACCTAGGGATTGTTCTCTAGCTCAGATTAAGGACTCATAAAGTGTTATTTCTGTCCCTCTCAGGCTCTACTACTTCACTTTCTCCTCATGAGATTTTTCTGACTCTTGTCTAGTACATCTCAGTAAAATGTTTTATTTAAAATGTTTTGATTAACCATGGGGATTAAGGAGTACACTTGCTGTGATGAGCATTGGGTGTTACATGGAAGTGTTAAATCATTATATTGTACTCCTGAAACTAATACTACACTGCATGTTAACCCACTGGAATTTGAATAAAAACTTATAAAAAAAGATCAAAATCTAAATCAATCTGGCCCGAAAACCTGTGTTTTCTATGCTACAATCAAGTCCTCCTGAGAGGAATCCTTTAACCCCATGAACTCAACATCTTCAATAAGAGATTTTTTTTTCGGGGCGCCTGGGTGGCTCAGTGGGTTAAAGCCTCTGCCTTCGCCTCAGGTCATGATCCTAGGGTCCTGGGATCGAGCCCCATATTGGGCTCTCCGCTCAGCAGGGAGTCTGCTTCCTCCTCTCTCTCTTTGCCTGCCTCTCTGCCTGCTTGTGATCTCTGTCTGTCAAATAAATAAATAAAATATTAAAAAAAAAAAAGAGAGAGAGAGATCCCCCCCTCAAGCAAGTATTTTCAGAATAAAGAAGATGTTATTTTAAGGACAGTCTGAAATTTAAGGGGGAGGGGTAAAAAAAGATAGAGGTGTTTTAACGTCCAGTCAATATTGTTGTCTTGATGTAGAGATAATACTCCCTCTGTTTTGAACAAATGATGCTGGAGCCATTGAATATTTACAGTTAAAAATTAACCTCAACCTAAACCTCACATTTTATATAAAAATGAATTCAAAGTGAATCACTTAGGCATGTAGTTATAAATTAGACTTAGATAAGTAATTATAAATCTTGTAGGAAAAAAGCCAATAGCAAAATATCTCTCAGGTTTAGGGTGGAACAAATACTTTTTTTTTTCTTAAAGGTTTTATTGGTTTATTTGAGAGAGAAAGAGAGAGAGAGAGAGAGAGAGCATGAGTGGGGGCAAGGGGTAGAAGGAGAGGAAGAAGTCTCCCTGCAGAGTGGGGGTACGTGGAGCTTGACCTCAGGACCCTGAGATCATGACCTGAGACAAAGGCAGCCACTTAACCCACTGAGCCACCCAGGTGCCCCTAGACAAAGACTTCTTAGGATGCCAAAATCATGATCTAGAAAAGAAAAAGTTGATAAACCGGATCTCATCAAAATGGAAAAGTTTTGTGAAACTTGTGAAAGACCCTATTTAAAGGTTGAAAAGACAAGCTGCAGACTGGAAGCAAATATTTGCATACAGACACATTCAACAAAGAGCTAGTATGCAGGATATATAAAGAATTATCAAAACTTAACAATAAAAAAAAAATCCACAACAACACTATAACAAAATGGCAAAAGACAAAAGACAGACATTTTAGCAAACAGGATATACAGATTACAACTGAGCCTGTGAAAATTGTTCCACTGCATTAGCTAACAAGAAAATGCAAATTAAGACCACAATCAGATATCACTACCCACCCATCAGAATGGACAACATAGAAAATAGTGAGAACACTAAAGGCTGACAAGGATGCAAATAAATTGCCTCACCCATGCATTACTGATAGCCCTCTGGAATAAGAGTTTGGCAGTTTCATGAGAAACTAAACATGTAAATACCATATGATCCATCTATTTCATTCTTGAATATTTAGGCCAGAGAAATGTGAAAATGTGTTCACACAAAAACTGTCAATGAAAGTTCCCAATACATTATTCATAACAGCCACAGACTGGAAGTAACCCAGATGTCCTACAATGGGGGAATGCTTAAATAAAACATGGCACATGCATAACCATGAAATACTACTTAGCAATAAAAAGGAATGAATTATTGACAACATGTCACAATTTGGATGAATCTTTAGAAAATTATGCTGGATGAAAAAAGTCAACCCCCAAAGGTGACATGTTACATGTTTCCACTGGCATAGCATTCTTGAAATGACAAGATTATGAGAATGGTGAATGAATCAGTGGTTGCCAGGGGTCAGGGGTGTGAGTGGGGAGGTTGCAAGGGAAGTGGCTATTGTTATAAAAAGGAAACAGGAAGTATACTCATGGTGATGGGATTCTAGTATCTTGACACTAGTGGTGATCAAACAAATCTACATGTGCTAAGATTGAATACAGTTAAACACACACACACACACACACACACACAGAGGAATGCATGTGAACTGGTAAAATCTTAATGAGGTCATGATCAGTTTCCTTGTTTTGATATTGTACTCTGTTATGCAGTGCATTAACATTGGGGGAAACTGAGGGATGAGTATGTTGGATCTCTGTATTATTTCTTACAGCTATATGTCAATCTACAATTTTAACAAAATAACAAATGAAAAAGTGGATACTAAGAATCACACACACACAGGCAAGGAAAATATAGAAAGCTCTTGGGTTTCCTTTAGCCTGTCAAGTCATTTGGCTTCAGTAATTTTAAAGTGTCCTATTTGGGGGCTCTGAAAAGTGCTAAATTCAGTATATTTTGCTACAGAGAACTTTTAAAATGATAGTCTTATTTTTTTTTATCTCATTAACAATCTTTTTGAGAAGATTGGAATCTGGCATATTTGCCCTCATTTTAAAGGCAATGGGACGCCTGGGTGGCTCAGTTGGTTAAGCGGCTGCCTTCGGCTCAGGTCATGATCCCAGCGTCCTGGGATCGAGTCCCACATCGGGCTCCTTGCTCGGCAGGGAGCCTGCTTCTCCCTCTGCCTCTGCCTGCCACTCTGTCTGCCTGTGCTCGCTCTCTCATGCTCTCTCTCTGACAAATAAATAAAATCTTTAAAAAAAAATAAAGGCAATGAAATGCAGGTGCCATGTGGATAAAGTACTTTTCCATAGGTACAAAGCTGGGTGATACTACAGTAAAGAGAAGAAAATATCTAGATGGGGCCCCTTCCTGCAGGCCACATTAACTTCCCCAAGCATCAATCACCCATTACGCCAAACTTATACTGAATCTTCCCAAAAGCATGTTGCCTTGCTAAGCCACAGAGCCTTGTTTTCTAGTTAGAGGTCAATTTCTCAAAAAGAACAAGGGAAATATGTTGAGACATGATTATGGAGAATTTTAAATTCTGGATAAAGAGGTTAGATATAATTTGATTGGCAATATCATTCAAGGTAGTTGAACAAAGAACTTGAGCACGATGTATCTGTTCTGAAACAGAAAGGAATGAGATTGGCAGAATTGTTATGAAATGACTGAAATAATTCAATTGAGAATTACAAAGAGGCTAAATAGCATGTGATTTTTCAGGATAAGACGTAATGAGGTTCAGAGGAGGCCATCCCCAAATATGCCACTTTGGCGTACTGATTATTTTGAATTAAAGTTGCTTAAGAAACAGCTGGTGCAAGAGAACACTCTGACTTTCTCCATCCCCTAGAAAGCAGGAAATAATTGCCCCACGTGAAGGGTACCCTCCTGCCCCTGGTGGGTAGAAAGCATTCTTATTGCCAAAGATTGGAAATTCAGAGCCAAGAAGGCTGTATAAACAAACCTTTTTACTCCTTCAATAATTTGCTACATCAAGCCCAAACTTCTTTGTCTCATCAGTTCTTCACAGATTTACTGTTTCTTTGTCTAAAAGGTATAAAAGCTGCCTGCTTTGGTCACTTGTTTCAGTCTCCTATTTTTATGAGCTCCTGTACATGAAAAATTAAATATTTTTCTCCTGTTGATCTTACATCAATTTAATTGTTAGGCCAGCCAAAAAAAAAAAAACCTAGAAGGGGAGAAAGGAAAAAAAAAAAAACTCTCTGTAGAGGCAAGGGAAAAAATATTTGTCAGGCCTCCACTACTGATACTGGGCAGTATAAAGATACTTAAAACAGTGTTGGCCGTCTGAGCAAAATTTAATAGTGAAATTTTGTAAACTACAAAATAAAAACCAGGTTTAACAATAAAACACAACAACAAGTGTTTGTTGATGCACTAGTGATTAAGCAACAGAAAAATAAACTTCTGGGTTGATGAAACCTCAATCCTTGAAAAGAAGGCATATAGAGAGTATAACAAATTTTGTCCCTGTATTTTACCAGAATTCAACCTGACTGAGGAGTTAATAGACTGATAAATGTCTCACCAAGATTAAATTTCCCCTGTGTCAGTAAGACTTCTTTATAAAAGAATTCTTCACCATTCTCAAGACCAAACTGGTCCCTGTTGGACACTCACCCATTGCTAAAATGATCAACAGCTCCCAATCAAATATATCCTGTATATAACATTTATTATTAAAGAGAACATAATGCAATAAACTGAGCCTGTGGAACTGTGAAAAACAGAACAGAGGAGATGGGGTGGGGGTGGGAATTCATTGGAACCAGCACTGGTATCTAAATGGCTTCTGCCTTTGCTTTGAAAAGGACTAGCCACTCTGCAAAGATTTCTAAAAATGTATATATTGAAGGGAATGGGAGATGTTATAATTATCTTCGTTCTCATATGTTGGGACATATAAGAATTACTCGATGGATTTGTTAAAATATTTCTTAGGCTTCATCCCAATCCTCACCTGAAGATTCTGATATATTAGTCCTGGAATGTGACACAGAGATTTGTATCTTTTACGTGTATTGTACTCCAGTACCCACCCTCCCCAACACACATACCTGGTTTATTCTCTTATACTGTAAAGATTATCTGGGAAAGCACTTCATAAAACACGGGATCAAAGTGCACACATCATCATGTTGCCAAAGAAAGCACAGACTCTCAGGAAATTGAGGCACCTTGGGCAGTGCCATACAGTGAATTAACCTTATATAGACTGATTTAACCAACATCCATATTCTGGGGCATTCATCTGGGTCCACACAAAGCATGCAATGGCATTCCAATGTGTTAGCATCTCCTTCTTTATGATTTCTTTGTCGAGCTGTAGAGTCCTTGACACATGTGTTGCTGGGCATTGGCATCCAATGTTGTTCCTGCCATAGTTCCATTCAGAGTCTATGTGAGCCCACGAAAGGAACACTGGAAGACAACATTAACCCCTTTGTTTTCCTAAAAATACTCCTCAGGGTTCTATTCTCTGCTCTGTCTAGTTGCTTAAGTCTTTGCAAATTAAGTGATGATGGTCTGATAAGAACATATGTATCAGGATCGTGCCCTTTGCTTTCTGGGCACCCTCACTTTTCTACCACTTCTTTTATTAGATTAAAATTAAAAAAGCATTTGTTCATAGCAAAAACACAGATGTCTCATGGCCAAAAAAAAAAAAAAAGATAGAATATTACATTTTTCTAAAGCCTGTTTCTTATTAAGCCAGACTTGATTGGTTTTAGACCCAAGAGACATCGGCCAGTGCTTATTTCCATGGCTTCCTTAAAGATATATTCCCCCAGAATCTTTCCTTTTCCTATTTTCTCTAGGAAAAGTAACTGAAGGAACACATTTTCAACCTTGATGCTATCTCATAAGAGGTTAGAAGAATCAGTTAACTTTTTCCTGTATTTGGACTGTCAGCTTCAATATTCTCCCTGATATTACTTTATTTTTTTAATCACAGTCTCCAAGCAATAGCAAATTTTTATTCATGCACATGATGACTGTGATTTTCTAGATAGAGTTTTGTGCTTTGGAACTTGAATTGCAATGCAATTATCTTTCCTTTTTTACCCTTGCTTTCCAGGGAGATAACCCTACAAATTTTGATTTTCTAGACATAGTGTGGTCTTCTTTGAATTGCAAATTTTCCTTTCCTTTATATTTTTAGGCTGAAATTTTTATATTGCAAAATGCATTCTTATACAGTTATACACACATATGCCCATATGCACTTAAACATCTATGTTTTTTAATTCAAATATACAGATGGATAATAACCCCTTGCTCGGCATTACCTTAAAGGCTTATCTAATTTTAACATTTCATGTACAAGGAAACACAAGAAAACATCGCTTCCAGTCCTTTTCAAGCCGTGACTTGCTAATTTATCATGTCAATCAATGACATTTTCACAATTCAAAAGAATGCATTCTGGCTTTAGGATTAAAGTAAAATTTGAATTTTAGCCAGTATCTTAGTCCAATTTTAGAAAGTGGTGATGGAGAGGATGGTAGTATTCCACTACTAGGTATGATATTTCATAATATTAAATTTAGACTGTTAACAGTAGAAGGAAACTTGAAGAACCTATCTGAATTATGGATGCTTATAAAAATCTGATGAAAGGTATGACTTCTTTTCCTCCTTCCCCAAATATATGCATAGTTACACACACACACACAATTTTGATTAAAAATTTAATAGGTTTTTGGTGTACCAATAATTTTAGTTTAGGAGCCCTGAGTAACTTCACTACTTATAGATGAGAAAAGCTAGCACTGACTCTATCACTTCTAAGTCCTTTACAGCTAACAGAATAACCGACCCACACTACACACTGAATGAATGAATGTTTGATGAACGACTGAATGAATGAGTGAATGATTTGCTACTTGTCTCTTCATAAAGACAGAAATTTTTTTTCTTTCTTTCTTTAACTCTGGCATTATAATTTTTGGAAATGAATTGAAATTTACCTCTCTGTAAATCTGAAGTCTTGGTAAATTTCTACCTATTGTAAAAACAAAAGCATATGTGTGTTTTTGATTTAACTTAATGGTGGAAATATTTGAATAGTTACCAAGAATCACTTCAATTTCCCAAACTAAACATATTATTGAAATATTCCATATATTAGATGGCTTTAATAATATCTTATGACCCTAGTTATACAATTATACTCCCCTGAACAATGTATAGTATATCTCTTCCTTAAAGGATCAATACAAAGGTGAACAGTTCCCCAGATTGTTGTTAGTGACATAGGCAAATGATCACTTTTAATCTGAGCACTTTACTTAGATTTATTTTCATCTTTTCCAAATACTGCTTGTCACAGAGATTTATGGCACAGTAATACAGAAAGTCCATTGTTTAAGACCTTCTTCCCTTCACTGAAGATGAATGGAGATCAAGGATGCGAATGTGCAAAGAATTTCTCTGTATTGGAGGAAATCATTGTCTCCAGTCAAACTACCTGAGGTCCTAAAATAACCAGATTTTAAGTATCTAAAGTTACCTAAAAAATAGAAATGATTTAAGAAGATGAAATACGAGATTTTTTCTCAAAAGTCACAAGCCTGTTAATTCTTAGATAGATGTCACCATCCTTGTAATTCCACGGTGGGAACATATTTGAGACTAAGTATGGGAGAAGAAAGGTCTCTGGACACATTCAATTGTAACATCCCTTTTGACCAACTCAATCCGTAACAAATGAACTTTGTCTTTATCTTTTTAGTTCATTGAGTTTTTAGAAAAGATACATAACTTTTATCGAATTTTGGACATTTTCAGTCACTATTTCTCCATATATTCTTTCTTCCCTCTTTCTCTCTCTTCTTTCCATCTGAGATTCCTATGCTGTTTATATTGGTATGCTTGGCCCTTTCCACAGGTCCTTTAATTTCCATTAAGTTTTCTTTTTCTTTATTTCTTTTTTCTTGCTTCTCAAGCTGGATAAGCTTAATCGATCTATCTTTAAGTTTGTTCACTTTTGTTCTGCCTCGTCCAGTCTACTGGTGAAGTGCTCTAGTATATCTGGCATTTCAGTTACTATACTTTCAACTTCAGAATTTGTTTTTAAAAAAATTTCTATTTCTTTATTGATATTCTCTATTTGTTCATACATTGTTCTTGTAGTTTATTTACCTATTTGGCCTTGGTTTACTTCACCTCCCTGAGCATATGTAAAACAGTTGATTTAAAGTCTTTGTTTAGTTAGTCCAATATATATGCTTCCTCGGGGACTATTTCTACTCATTTCTTCCATGAAAGGGCCATATTTTCTTGTTTTTGGGGTTTTTTTTTTTTTGGATGCTCCATAATTTTTACTTAGCATCTGGGCATTTTGAATATTATAATGTAATAAAACTGGAATCAGATTCTTCATTACCTTTAGAGTTTATTTTTATTGTCTACTATAATTGTAGCTGTTTGGTGATTTTTCAAGAAATTTTTCACAAATCTTTTTTAGAAGTCTATATTCTTTGTCATGTGTGGAGAGGGACAGAGAGAGGGAGACAGAGACAGAAACAGAAAGAATATCCTCTTCTAATCTTTGCAGATTGGCTCTGGGCTAGGAGTTAACTAACGTTCAACATTTAGCTCTCCTGCTTGCAACTCTGTCAGCCTTCAGTTCCTGCTTTCACTGAGCCAGAGATCAGCCAGAGGGAAAAGGTGAGATTCCTCTTGGGTTTTTTCTGATCATGCTCCTGCCCTGGGTGTTTGCATTGCCTTCTAAGTTTTCCAGTGTACACAAGTATTTTTTTTAATACCCCTGGTTTTCCAAAGAAACTTTCTCCACAGTTTTTCCTCACAGGATTTTGACCTATTGTATGCCTCAACAATAATCTTTTGCCCTCGGCAGTCATGGTTTTTTTGTTTATTTATATTTTAGGGAGTTCCAGTTGCTTTTCTGTTGTGAGTTTCCAGTTAAATGAAACAAAGACAAGTCCTTCAGTTGTCCCCAAACAGGTTAAACATAAAAACACAAACCTTTGCAAATAAAAACTTCTCTGCTCCCTCTAGAACCAGAGACTGGAGCCCCACATTGGTAATGAAGGCTGTGATCTTCAAGACCATCACTGAACTGGGAGGGGGCGGGGCAAGGACAAATAAAAATGCCACAGAACTTTCCTACCTTTTCTAAGTTACCTTTTTTCTTGATTCAGCCCTCACTTGGTGGCTATAATTCTTTGACTATTTTCTGGAGTTCTGACAAAGTTGCTTCTGACAGTTTTTGCTTGATTTTTCTATTTTTGTGTGGAAGGATAGGCTTTTGGAGCTACCATCTCTGCCACTTTTGCTGATGTCAGTACTGCACCACAAAATAATTCGAAGGCTGTCCTGGACCTCATTCACAGATTCTGACCTAAATGTTTCTTTAGACCTGATCAGTGTTCCCCCTTTCTTCATGGAACACGGCTAAAATTGCAACATTAAACTCTGTGCTATAAATCCAATATCTGACTGATGTCAGATTTGGGTTTTGTTGGTCATCTTTTCCCTTCAGAGTTGTTAACCTTTCAGTGGTTCTTTGTGATTTTGGTTTACATCCCGAGCATTTTGAATATTACATTATGGGAGTCTAGGTCCTGTTAAAATCCCTTGGAGAATGTTAACTCTCCGTTTTATGTGCAATCAATAAAGTTACTTTCAGACCACAAGGAACCTTTTGTGGGCTGTGGTTCTAATGTCAGTTTAATTTTCAAAGCCTTTGAAATGCTGTTTGATGTGCCATCCAGGGGCCAGTATGGAACCTGAGCTATGATCACCACTGTCATTTTGTTCTCTCAATGCCTTTGCTCTATTAATTTGGGTTTGTTCTGCACATGCACAGCTTGGGGAAGAGCCAAGACTTCATACATAGAGTTAAAGGATACCTTTCTCCCTGTTCCTTTATGCCGGATTACCCCACACTCTCTGGCCCCAAGAGCCTCCTTTCTTTGGTGCCCTGGTTAGATGGATGAGTTTTAACCTCCCTGCACCTTCACACACTTTTCAGGAGGGATCTCTTTGGGGCAAATCAGTATGAAAAGAAGAGAAAAAAATTGCATTTCCCTCTTGCACTATCTGGAGCAAAGGAGGCCTCCTTTCCAGTTATTCTGTTAAAAGGAAAGATCTAATTTTTTTCTAAGAGTTGGGTGCCCGCAGAGCTATTGTTTCCACCGCCCCTGTAAAAGGAGTTTAGCCATGACTGGGGCTTGCCCAAAGCAGAGTTGGTTGAGTAAAACAAGTGAAAAACAAGTGTGATCTACCATTAGACTCTCTTCCTCATGACCTTCCTTCATGAGTCTCTGGCCGGAAAAAGAAACATTTACTTAGAATTTTTCTGTCTGTGCTCATTACCCAGTTTCAAGATTGGGTTCCATATTGCCCTAGAGTCTGAGGCAAGAAAAATGGGAAGAATTAAAATAGCAAAACAAAAACTCATCGCATTATAGGTTTTTCTTTGAGTTTTGGTTTAGTCTTAGTCTGCCTGCTATTATTTGCTTTTCAGAGTCTTCAGACAGTTGTTTTATATTTCTGTCAAGGGTTTTATAATCAGTAGGAGAGATAGCATGGAGAGTGCTTATTCCACATCAGTCAGATCTGGAATTTTTTTAAATGCATTTATTGTAAAATAAAGTAGAGGTACGGAGAACCACATAAAACAAATGTACAGCTAATGAACCATTCCCCTTTAAAAAAATAGTACTTTTCACATACCCAAGAAGCTTTCCATGGAACATATTACTTCACAAGTTACTGCCTCTCTTTCCAGCATATTAACTATTATCCTGACTTTATAATAACCAATTCTGGGTAGATTTGGCACCCAAGGATGTGTCTGTAGACGTTACATTTTAATCTTGACCACCTCCTTTAATTTGAAAGATGCTATAGTAAGCTTTATTAATCATCAGATTCTCCCTCAATATATCCTTTGATTTTCCCCAAACAGCCTTTTTCTGTTGAAGAAGTCAGGACATGTGACCTTAGATTTTTTTTTTTTTTTTTTTTTTTTTTTTGAGTCTAGTGAATCCTAAGGACAAATTCCTGGTCTAGTTCATCAAGCTTCTCTGTTCTATTTCCTGAAAATTGGCAGCTGGACCCCAAGGCTTGATCATACTCAGTTTGGTTCTTTTGGCAAGATTATCAGTAATTTTGTGCTTTTTCATCAGGAAGTATTTGATGTCTGATGGTCTCCATTTATTTTTGTAATATTAGCTGTCATGGCTACTAAATATCTGGATCTAATAATTCACTTGAGGTTGTACATTGGTGATCTTCCAATTTTATCCCTTTATTTTCATTTACCAACTAGAACAATTTTATAAGATGGTACTTCTAATGACAGTTTATATAAGAAATACAGTAAAACCACTTGGTGATTTCCCTCTACCTACCAATTTTCATTGTGTTCTTTGTTATCCTTTGGAGATAGTTAACATTTTGTAGAATCGCTATGAGTTCATGGATTTAAACATATTTATAGCTTTTAGGCATTTAGAGTTACTTTTCTTATCAAGACTCAGATTTTTTCTATTTTTGAGCAAATTGAGTTTCCTGATGTTGGGTTCTAAGTTTTATTTTAATGTAACTCTAACAGTCTCTGATATTTTGATAGTTACAAAATTTGATGTAGAGCTGTTCACTGCTATTAGGTTGAATAAGTCGGTCAATGTTTTTAAATCTGTTCAATGATCAGGGTTAGGACATGCATTTGTTTAGCCTGCCATTCACAATTCACAGTCAGGACTTCCCAGTTTTTACTTAACATCCTCTACTGCATTATTTTCCACCTTTCCTGTATATTGAAAATTCTGGTTCTTTAGGACACAGGTTACGATATTTGCTCATGTTTTATACTGCATTAAATCACAACACATACAATAACAATAGTAATGTTCTACATTAAAATGGTCTGAAAACAGACCTCCCCCATTTTTATGTTTATACTATGCATACTTTTTGAAATCGTAGAGCCTTCACACACTATGGTCTTTTAAGATCTTATTTATCCTTGAATCTACCAGCAACTATAGTTAATACTCACCATCGATCCTTATGTGAATGTGTCTTTACTCATTTTGGTTTCTAAAGTTTTTTCTATAGTTGATTCCTTAAGAAGAGATCATAGGGGCAGTATTACCTGAATTCCTGCGTGTTGGTAATAGTTCAATTTTTCTGGGTTAAAAATTGAAAGGGTATTCTTAAAATCCTTGGCTCGTATTTTCTTTCATTGATTATTTTAAATATTTTTTCAGATGGAAAAGTGTTACTGTTGAACAACCTGATGACAACATAATTTTCTTTTTTCTTTTTTTTAAAGATTTTATTTATTTATTTGTCAGAGAGAGAGAGAGAGAGAGCACACAGGCAGGCAGAGTGGCAGCAGAGGCAGAGGGAGAAGCAGGCTCCCTGCTGAGCAAGGTGCCCGATGTGGGACTCGATCCCAGGACGCTGGGATCATGACCTGAGCTGAAGGCAGCTGCTTAACCAACTGAGCCACCCAGGCGTCCCCAACATAATTTTCTTAATGAGTACTTTGCTCTTTCTGCTTAGTTGCCCAAAGATTTTGTTTCTTTGTTCTTCCAGTAATTTTCTGAAAACTGGGTTGGTTCTCCTCATGCTGACTTAATATCGTCATATATGTGATGTGCTCTTTCATTATGTAGTTATGCTTAACTTTTAACTTGTAATACTTATTCTCTGGTTTTTTGTTTTTTGGTTTTTTTTTTTTTCCTTCTTCAGTGTTTTTCATTATCAATAGGTTAGGTTGATACCTATTTCTGGTATATTTTCTGGCCTATTTTCAATATTTGTCACTTTCTGTACAAGGCTTTTATGTGTTGTAGGGGACCAGAATATACCACTCCGAAATATACTACTTTGGCATAATGATTATTTTGAGCTGAAGGCAAATGGAAATCAGTGCATGTAGAAAAAAAGCTTTCCCAGAGCTTCCCTTATCTGACTAAAAGCAGAAACTTCTAAGAAATTAAGGCTGTCATAAATCTCTTCTCCTGGGGAAGTTTTATGGCCACAATGAAAATGGAAAGTTGGCACCAAGAAGGACCCACACAAACCAATCTTCCTCTACTAGTTTTCCCCTATATATTTACCTTCCCACAGTTTGCTGCCTTTGGAAGCCTAAAACACTTTTCGTTTGTCTTGTCACATCTCTACAAAATGTATTATTCTTTGTTCGCATGCTATATAAGCCCCAAGTTCTAAATACCCTTTTGAGTCATCAGTGGATTCTCCCATGTAAAAGCAAATTACATGTTAATAAACTTTTGCTTTTCTCTTGTTAATCTATTTTTTGTCAGTCTAATTAGAGATTCCGCAGCCGGGCAATGGAGGGGGCTAGAAGAAAAACAGGGTTTTTCCTCTCCCTCAGTTTTATATTGTTTCATTTTTTTAATCTAAATTTTTTTCTTTTAGTCTCTGTTTTACTTATGATATTATCTACTGTGTTTATTTCCCTTGTGTTCCTTCTTGTTTAGTCTTAATTTTTGAGGTGATATTTTTTCTTCTTTGAATTCTTTTAAAGTTTTTCTCACCTAATTTCTAATTCTGGTTCATGTTTTGTTTCATGTCATGTATAATTTTCTTATAGTCATTTAACTCTTTTTAAAATAGTAGGTTAATATATTTATTTTTATTTTTTAGCTTTTTTTTTTGAATGCCAGTGGGTATGTATTTCTGCTCCTTATTTTTCTTTTCTCTAATGTTAATTTTGTGTAGAATTCGACTTCAGACATTTCTGTTGTTCACTGATATTTCTTAATGGACTTTATGTTTTACAGTAATTTTAGGTTTATAGTAAAAGTGAGAAGATACAGACATTCTCATACACTCTCTACACCCATGCATAACCTCCCCCATTCTAACACTCTTAACAGACTGGTACATTTGTTACAAGTGATGGATCTACATTGACATGTCATTTTCACTCAAAGTCCGTAGTTACATTGAAGTTGTACATTCTGTGAGTTTGGATAAATATATAGTGACATGTATCCACCATTATAGAACCCAGAGTACTCTCCCTGCCTTCAAAATCCTCTGTGCTCTGCCTATTCATGTCTGCTTCCTCTAACTCGTGCTAACCACTGATCATTTTACTGTCTCCACAGTTTTGCCTTTTCATGTAACCTTTCCAGACTAGCTTCTCTCATTTAGTAATACGTATTTAAGTTTCCTCCATGTCTTTATAAGGCTTGATAGCTCATTTCTTTCTAGTGCTAAATAATATTCCACTGTCTGGATGTACCCAAATTTATTTATCCAGTTACCCACTGAATGGTATCTTGCTTTCAAAGTTTTGGCAATTGTGAATAAAGTTGTATAATCATTCATGTGCAGGGTTTTGGGTGAATATAGTTTTCAACTCCTTTGGGTAAATACCAAGGAGCATAACTGCTGGAACATATGATAAGAATATGTTTAGTCTTGCAGGGAATAACCATACTGTCCTCCAAAGTGCTATACCACTTGCATTCATTCCCACCAGGAATGAATAGGAGCTCCTCTTGCTTCAGCTTCTCACCACACTTGATGTTGTCAGTGCTCTGGATTTGGGCCATTCTAATAGTGCTCTGGTATCTCATTGTTTTAATTTGCATTTCCCTTTCAATATGATGTGGGAACATCTTTTCACATACTTATTTTCCATCTGTATATCTTCCTTGGTAATGAGTTTGTTAAAGTTTTTGGTCCTTTATGAAATTGGTTTGTTTTCTTTTTAAGAGTTCCTTGTATATTTTGGATAACAGTTCTTTATCAGATATATTTTGAAAATATTTTCTCCTAATCTGTGGCTTTTCATTTTCTTGACAGTGTCTTTTCATTTTCTTGACAGTAGAGCAGAACTCTTTCATTTTAATCAGGTTCAGCATGTTATTTGTAACATTCATGGATGTTGCCATTGGTATCATATCTAAAAAATCATCATCAAGGGGTGCCTGTGTGGCTCAGTTGGTTAAGTGTCTACCTTCAGCTCCGGTCATGGTCCCAGAGTCCAGGGATCAAGCCCCATGTTGGGCTCCTTGCTCGATGGAGAGTCTGCTTCTCCCTCTACCTATTGCTCCCCTTGCTTGTACTCTCTCTCTCTGTCAAATAAATAAATAAAATCTTAAGAAATATAAAAATTATCATCAAGTACAAGGTCATCTAGAGCTTCATCTATTCCAGCAGTTTTAAAGTTTTGCATTTTGCATTTAGATTTGTGATCCACTTTAAGTTAGTTTTTGTGCTTGATGTAAGCTCTGTTTATAGATTCTTTTCTTTTCTTTCTTTTTGGCAAGTGAAAATTCAGTTGTTCTCGTTGTTGAAAAGATCATCTTTGTTCTATTGTACTGCCTTTGCTCCTTTGTCAAAGATCAGTGGACTATATATATATATATATATATATATTTTTTTTTTTTTAAGATTTTTAAATTTATTTGGGGGTGCAGGGAGAGAGGAAGAGAAAGAATCTCCAGCAGACTCCCTGCTGAGTGCAGAGCCTGACGGGGCTCAATCCCATTACCCTCAGATCATGATCTGAGCCCAAATTTAGACTCAGATGCCCAATGGACTGAGCCACCCAGGTGCCCCTAGTTGACTATATTTATATAGATCTATCTCTAGGCCCTCTGTTTTGTTCTGTTGATCTATTTGTTTATTCCTTCACCAATAGCACCTTGATTTCATCATATCATCTTGATTGCTATAATTATATGGTAAATATTGAAGCTGGATAGTATCATTCCTTTGTTCTCTTTCAATATTATGTTAACTATTCTCAGTCTCTTGCTCTCCCATATAAACTTTAGAGTTATTTCACCAATATCTGCAAAATAAGTTGCTGGGGTTTTATTTGGGATGGAATGAATCTATAGACTAATATGGGAAGAACTTATATCTTGCTAATGAGTCTTCCTATCCATGGACATGGAATATCTCTCCATTTACATAGTTCTTTGATTTCTTTCATCAGTTTCATTGTTTTCTCACATAGATCATGTGCATATTTTATTAGTTAAGTATTTCATCTTGGGGGATAAATACAAATAGAATTATGTTTTTAATTTCAAAATTCACTTGTTCACTGGTGGTATGTAGAGAGCAGCCAACAACTTAGATTTTAAGTTTATATGTTGCTTTTATTATTGCTTATTATTCCAAGAAGTTTTTTTTGTTATTATTATTGTTGTTATTGAGTCTTGGATTTTCTATATAGATGATTAAATCATCTGCAAACAAAGACAGTTTCAGTTCTTCCTTCCCAGTCTTCATACCTTTTATTTCCTCCCCACCCCCCACCTTTGGTCTTATTGCATTAGTGAGGATTTCCAGTATAATGCTGAAGAGCAATGCTGACAGGAACATCCTTGCCTTGTTCCTAATCTGGTGGGAAGGCTTTGAGTGTAGTAAGAAAGCTTTCCTCTATTGCTAATTTACTGAATTATTATCATGGGTATTGAATTTTGTCAAATCTTTTTTCTATATCAATTGATATGATTATAAAATTTTTCTTCTTCTAGCTGTTGATGTGATGGATTATGTCAATTAATTTTCAAAAGTTAAATCAGCCTTGTACACCTGGAATAAATTCCACTTGGTCATGGTGCATACTTTTTTATATACATTTTTGGACTCGATTTGCTAATATTTTATTAAAGATTTTTATATTTATGTTCATGAAAGATATTGGTCTATAGTTTTCTTTTCTTGAGTGTTTTTGTTTGGTTTTGGTATTAAGATAATGCTAGCTTCATAAAATGAGTTAGGAAGCATTCCCTCTGCTTCACCTTCTGAAAAAGAATAAGAAATTAGTATAATTTCTTCCATATATGTTTGGTAGAATTTACCTGTAAACTCATCTGGGTCTAGTGCTTTTTGTTTTGGAAGATAAGTGATTATTGATCCAATTTCTTTAATAGATATAGTCCTACCCAGATCATGTATTTCTTCTTGTGTGAGTTTGGCAGGTTATGTCTTTAAGAAATTTTTCCATTTCATCTAGACCTATTTATTAGGTCTGTAATTTATTAGGTCTGTAATGTAGGCACAGATTAAATATGTGCCTACAGAATTATTCATAGTGTTCTTTTATTATCCTTCTAATTTCTATATCTGTAATGATATCCTCTCTTTCATTTCTGATGTTAGTAATTTGTTTCCTTCCTCTTTTCCTCTTGGGGAGGCTTATTGATTGTATTGATCTTTTTAAAAAACCAGATTTTGATTTCATATTTTTAATTTTAATTAATTTTTATCATAATTCTTACTTTTTCTTCTATTTACCTTGTATTTGATTTGTTCTTCTTTTTCTTGTTTCCTAAAAAGTAAGGGCAGATTATTGATTTAGATATTTTTCTTTTTTAATATATATATGCAATGCTAAAAATATCCCTCTAAGCACTACTTTCACTGATTCCCACAAATTTTGATAAGTTGTATTTTCATTCTCATTTAATTAAAAATATTTTAAATTTCCTTTTGACTCATGTGTTATTTGGAAGGGTGTTGTATGATCTCCAAGTATTTGGGGGATTTTCCAGCTATGTGTCTGTTATTGATTTCTAGTTTAATTCTTTTGTGGTCTGAGAGCAGACATCATATGATTTCTGTTCTTTCAAATTTGTTAGCATAAGTTTTATAGCTCAGGCTCACTGATATTTAAATTTAGTTTTTGTGAAATTTTCAAAGGAGTTTTTGTTCAGATAACTTTTTAAACAGATAAATGCTTTGTTTTAAAATCTATTTAGTTTGGCAGAAAATTTATGAAGGTAATACAGAGAATTTTCATGTACTTTCCACTAGTTTTTCCCATGTTAGCCTTTTGCATTAGTATGGTATATATATTGTAATTAGTGAAACAGTATAGATAAATTACTATTAACTAAAGTCCATACTTTATCCAGATCTCTTTTATTTTTTACTCAATTTAATTTTACTCTTCCAGGATCCCACCCAGGATACCACATAACATTTAGTTGTCAGATCACATTAGGCTCCCTTTGGCTGTTGACAGTTTCTCAGACTTTCTTCGTGTTTGATGACCTTGACAGTTTTGAGGAGTACTAGCCTGATATTTTGTACAATGCCTGAATTGAAATTTGACTTGTGTGTTTCTCATGTTTAGATTGAGTTATGGATTTTGAGAGGAAGTTTGTAGATGTAAAGCACCATTCTCATCACATCATACGAAGGGTAAATGTATCATAAAGACTTATCATTGATGCTGTGGACCTTAATCACCTGGTTGAGAGAGTGTTTATACAGTTTCTTTACTGTAAAAATACTCTTTTCTGTTCTTTGATTCACTAGAAGGAAGTTACTATATTCAGCCCACTATTAGGGAGCTAGGAGCTATGTTTCATCTCCTTGGGGGTATATATGTACTCAGAATATTTGGAATTTTTCCACATAGGATATTTACCTATTCTCCAGTTAGCTTTTTTGACTTTGCAAGGTTCCCTGGTTTATCTTTTAGTATAATGTTAGAAAAAAATATGGCTGCTTGATCTCTGAGATTTCCTAGCTGTGTCTCCTTTCTGCATTTACATCTGGACTTTTAATTTTATCTCTATTTGCCTCCATCCTGTTCAATTTTGGCTCCACTCCCAGCCATTTCTCTCTTTGACCTAGAAGAGAGCATTGCTGGTCTGTTTCCAGAGTTCATGTAGACTTGGCTGTTCAAGCCCCTTTAGCTCTCACTGCAGACTCCTTAAATATATCTAATAGACAAAATTCCTTCCAATTTTGGCTGTTCTCTAATGGGTCTGCTGCGTGTTCCAGTGAATACTTTTTGTCTCTTCAGAGCTCTCTTGTTTTCAGATCCTTGTCACTTTCTGCTTTCTTCAGCACAGAAGCTATAGCAAGCAGGTCTGTAACTGTTGATGGTTTGTCTCCAGTCCCTTATAGTTAGGATTTTTGGAGATTCCTGGAAGTTTAGATATTTAATTTCATTTAAAATATTGTCCAAGGATTCTTAATTTGCTATTCATTAACTTTTGTGTATGTGTATATTTGTGTGGTATGGGGGTGTGTGTCTGTGGTGTGTGCATGTATAAACTCACAAAGATCCAAAAAAACCTATGCTCTTTTATGCAATTTTTCTATCTTTCCAGAATCCCACCCACCCTCCTCCTTAACTTTTTTGATTGGTTATTATTTCAATAGCTGTATTGAGGTATAATAGATGTACAAAATCTGCATGAATTTAATGTGTATGATTTGAGGAGTTTGGACATATGCATACACCTGGTAAAACATCATCTCCCAAAGTTTCCTTGTGCCTCTGTTTTCTTTTCTTTTTCTTTCTTTCTTTTTTTTTTTTTTTAAGATTTTATTTGTTTATTTGACAGAGAGAGATTACAAGTAGGCAGAGAGGCAGGTAAAGAGAGAGAGGGAAGCAGGCTCCCCAATGAGCAGAGAGCCCAATGCGGGGCTGGATCCCAGAACCCTGGGATCATGACCCGAGCCGAAGGCAGAGGCCCAACCCACTGAGCCACCCAGGTGCCCCTCTGTTTTCTTTATTTATTGGCTATTGATTTTTACCTTAAAGTGGGAAAAGAACAAATACCTGGTAAGACCATATCTCCACAATCATCAAATTTTTTTTTCTTTCTTAATTGTTACTCTGTTTTACTGCAGTTGCAGTAATTCTAAATTTGGGTGTGATTTATGCATGCACACTTACTCATTGTACAGACATATATGTACATAACATATACCCTCACATTTTCACATGAATTCACAAATACACACATCCATTCAGACACATTCTCACATACACAAACTACTTATATATACAGACCCACATATGCCCACATGCATCTATAAATGAACACAAGCATATAAAATGTTATGAAATATTTCATGTCAATTCATTAGACCATAAATCAAATATATACATATTTTTAGGGCAGTCCTTTAATGCTTAAAAAAGTCCATACAAAAGAATCACTTAATCATATATATAAAATGAATGCAAGAAGGAATAATTTATATTTTTAAGAACTTAATACCACTGAAACCTACTTTCCATGTGAGTTAGTTAAAACCAAGTAGAAAATTTAAAAGCAGTATGTCTCCCTAAATTTATAGTCCTATTTATCATCTAATCTCTTAGATTATTTAGATGATGAGATCCTTCACCTATTTTTATTTTAAGTAAATGAAATCCAATCAAAGATGAAATAGTATTTTTTTAGGATTCTAAATTGAATTTTCATGAGATATACAGAGAAATTTAGTCAATGACTATAGTTAGAGATTTAAATCCAGTATTGTTTCTTTTTCTTTTTTTTTTTAAAGATCTTATTTATTTGACAAAGAGAGATCAGAAGTAGGCAGAGCAGCAGGCAGAGAGAGAAGGGGAAGCAGGCTCCCCTCTGAGCAGAGAGCCAGATGTGGGGCTCATCCCAGGATCCTGAGATCATGACCTGAGCCAAAGGCAGTGGCTTAACCCACTGAGCCACCCAGGTGCCCCTCCAGTATTGTTTCCTAATTTGCATGATAAACAAATACCTTTGTGAATTCTCCCTGAAAAGGTAATCACATACTGTATTTAAAGAGACTTGCATCTTTAGCTTAATTTAACTTCAAAAAAGACACATTTATGTTCTCATTAAATCTGTTCTACAGTTTTATTTCATTGACTTTAAGCTTCTTTTAAAAATGCACAAAACTGCCCACACTAGTAATTACCCTAATTTTAAAAAATTCAGTCACAATTCAATCATTAAGAGAAACAAAGCTTCAGTCCATTAGCAGTTGTTTATAATAGCACATCTCAATTGACTAAACTGTAGATTTTTTTGTAGGTCTTGTTTTATAAATTGAGCTAGTCAAGTAAACATAACATTGGTAATAGTCTTCATAGCAACTGTCAAAATGACTTATTGTTTTTACAGTCCTGCATTCCTTCAGAATTAATAATACCTTTGTGCCCTTTATAACACTTATTATTGATGCCATGAAGTTCTCTATATTTAATGAGTAGATGTTTCATTATAGTACACGGTTCTGTTGACAGATAGAAAATTTTTCTAATCTGTTTCCCTTTTCCTTTTGATTGAAAGATTGTAAATATGCAATTAGCAGTTGAAGTAGAAGTAAAAGAAGAAAATATCAGCTGTCAAGTATTTCTTTTGAAAGAGACAGGATGCTTTAAGCTAAGAACAGCATGACAAAAGATAAAAGCATCCTTTCCAATGAGGCTGAAAGTTGCAAAATGTTTAAACATTTGCTTTGCTTTTTCTTCCTATGAAATAATTGTAATCATTGTCTACTACTATGAAACAGAAGTTAATGAAAATACACTCTTCCTACAAAGTTGACTAAGGTCAAGATTTCATACTGCTCTATCAATATCCAGCTTATGATTTCTATACTTAATTGCATATTAGTATTCTTCAATAATGACGGGGTCAATAGCTTCTAAGAATGGAAGAAAATAGAAAATACAACTATAGAAATTTTTCAATTATAACAATGATATTGGTCAAAGTAATGGTAAAATGCTAGGAATTCTTGATCACACCACCTAGAGTATTTATTACTCCTTTCAGTTTATCAGTTTAATCTCAAAATTACAGAAGAGCTTTCACATTTTGGTATCTCAAATCATACTCTTCAACTTTCTATGACTTTGTTTTGGTCTCATGATTTTGGATATCTATCTTTTATTTTATGAAACCTACACTTTTTCAACAGATTGCCAAATACAAAATGATTTGTGTGACCTAAGAATAATAAGCACCTCACTGTTTATGAAGAAAAACCTTCAGATATTTTAGAATGTGCAAATATATCCTAGACATTTGACAATTAGAAATGCAAATAACTACATTTCTAAATTTTATTTTACTGCAGATTCTTTATTATCTTATATTATTTAAATTATCATAAATATACACTGTAAATATAATTATATTAGTAAAAAAATAATTTATAATATTTTTAAAAGAGTCTCAGTGAAATAAATAACTTCCACCCTCTGTTTACTTTTTGGTGTATGAAGAACAATCCTTAATTTTGATGGACTCAAATGTCTATCCTTTGCCCCATTGAAAGGTAAATTCTTCCTTATTTTGAGAAGACAAAGAAAATCTACATTTCTTCTGTTAACTTTATAGTCTTTTTGTTAATGTCTAAGTATTTGATTGATGTGGGACTTTTAACTGCATATGCTATGACATAGGGATCCAATATGACTTTTCTCTACATAGTGAGTCATTTCCCCCTACAACTATTGTGAAATAACCCATGATTTTCCCAGTGACTTGTAAGGCCCTCTCTTTCATCTACCAAGTTTCTCTGAATAGGTAAGTCTGTATCTGGATTCTTTGCTGTTTCATAACCTCTAGCTTTTTCATTTCCTTATGCCACATTATTTTTTTTTTAAATTTATTTATCTGACAGAAATCACAAGTAGGAAGAGAGGCAGGCAGAGACAGAGAGAGGGGGAAGCAGGCTCCCCACAAGTAGAGAGCCTGATGTGGGGCTCTATCCCAGGACTCTGGGATCATGACCTGAGCCGAAGGCAGAGGCTTTAACCCACTGAGCCACCCAGGCGTCCCTGCCACATTATTTTATTGCTGTGATTTTGTCATAGGTTTTATACCATAGTAGGGTGCTTCTCTTCAATTCACTTTTATGTTTACTTTTAGAAAGATTACCTTAGATACTTATATTATCATTTGAATTTTAAAGTTAATATTAAACTTCCCCCCAAATCTGTGTGGATGGACTTATATTTGAGCATTAATTTTGTGGCAGGTGCAATGAGAATTGATATCTTTGTGATAGTGAGCTATCCTAATCAAGAATAAGATATTTTTAATATAATTTATTTTCTATGTTATTTAAATGGAGTTTCAACATTTTTTGTGTGGTCTCCATTTTTCTTGATATTCAACTTCCATATTTTACTCCTTAAATTACATTTCTCCTTGTTTTTGATGGAAATAAAACAACTGAATTTGTAAAGTGGTCTATCCGGTCACCTTGCTAAGATCTACCTTACTTGTGAAAAAGTCAAAAAGTGTCCAGGACTGAAGAGTGAAAATTGGCTTTAAATAAAAACGCAAGAAGCAGCTCAGCCATTAATCAGTACTGGAGGACAGACACAGATAAAGTCAGCTGCAAAGTTAACAACATTGTATCTCCCAAGGTCATGCTGCAGTTGTAAAATGCCACAAAAAATCCACTTTGAGTGATTACTGTTCTCTCGCATGATGCCCCAGATCTGCTTTACTCGTTTCATTAATTACAGAAGATACCCAGTTGCTTAGCCACAGTTACCTTAAGAAAGCACCAAATCGCTAGTTAATCCCTGCATCTTTGACTTCCTCCTTAAAAACAGCAGCCAATCCAGAACCGATTTTAGCTTCCCTTAGACTCTCCTCAGAATTCTTCAGAGGGAACCCAAGCCTAACAAGTGAGGTAAGTCCTTGCTCCTTCTAGTTTAACAGCATTCCAGCTTCTTCTGGAATTTCTTCCCTGAATGCTGCCCCAACCCTTGCACCCCCAGAAAGAGGATTTTTATCAGATTATAGGTTTTATAAATTGTATTAGTTTGTGTGCCCTTTATGTTGGGGTTTCTATGAAGATACTCACATAATTTCCAAAACATGATTTTTTTTAAGTCTTTTCTTTTATGCCTCATCAATTTTCTTTCCCAATTGCTTGGGCAAGGGCCTTAACATTACCATGTTGAACAAAAGCAAAGAAAGCAAACATCCTCAACTAGCTCCCTGTCTCATCAATTATGAGAAAGCTCATCTAGCTCCTTGTATGAAAGGTAGTCATCAAACTCATCTGACTCCTTCTCTTAAAGGAGATGGAATCTGAAGGTTATTATTTTTATTTTCCAGTTAAGCATGTTTGATAAAAATTTTTTGCAATTGGCCTTTATTAAGTTAAAGAATTCTGTCCCCATATTCCTTGAATATGTCATTCATATTTTGTTTTTAATTGTATATAGGAATTAGCAACTTCTTTTTCTTTATCTACTAAGGTTCTCCTGTTATTTTTGAGCATTTTCTAATGATAAACCATGGGCTAATCCAGATCGTATCATGATGTACTATTTTTTTCTTGTATTTCATTGTAATTTTAATTTGCATTTCCCTGATGACTAATGATAATGAACATTTTTATGTGCATTTTTGTCCATATCTTCTTTTTTGTGTATCTTTCTTTTAAGTGGAGTAAAGAGTTAACATTCTCGATACCAAATTTAAATATATATTTTCCTAATCTCTAGCTTGCCTTTCAATTTTCTGTATAGTATCTCAAAGGAACAAAAGTTTTTAATTTTGATACACTCTATTAATATTTACCTATGGTTTCTGGTTTTTACTGTCTATTCCAAGAATTTTTTCTTATCTAAGAAATCTTAGTCCAATACAATTTCTCTCCTATTTTTACTTAAAAAAGACTTACAGTGTTTGGTTTTACATTTAAGTCTATGATGCTTGTTGAATGACGTTTTATATTTGATATGAGGTAAAAATTAAGATTCATTATTTTCCTATAAAAATATTTAATTGTTTCAGGTTCTTTTATTGAAAAGTTTATCCTTTCCCTTTTGAATCATCCTGATAATTTTGTTCAAGAGTAACAATGTATATGTGGGTCATTTTCTGGACTCTATTCTGTTCTATTGATTCATACAGACATCCTTATGTCAGTCTCGCACTGTTTAATTTTTTTATTTGAGTATAGTTGACACATAATGTTGCTTAATTTTTTTTTTAATTTTTAAAGATTTTATTTCTCAGAGGGAAAGAGAGAGCACAAGCAGGGGGAGAGCCAGGGAGAGGGAGAAGGAGGCTCCCATTGAGCAAGAGCCCAATGCGGGACTCAATCCCAGGACCCTGGGATGATGAACTGAGCCCAAGGGAGATGCTTAACTGACTTAGCCATCCGGGCATCCCACAATGTTGCTTTAGTTTCAGGTGTACAACACAGTGATTCAACTTCTCTTTGTGTTATGCTATGCTCACCATTAGTGTAGCTACTATCTGTCATCATACAAATTATTACAATGTAATTAACTATGTTCCTTATGCTATACCTTATATTCCCATGATTTATTCATTCCGTAATTAATCCTGCACTGTTTTGATGTCTGTAGTTTGATAGTATATCAAACTTAAAGTCAGGTAGTATAAGTCCTTCAGGTTTGTTATTTTATAAAATTATTGTGGGCTTTTTACGTTTCCATGTAAATTTAAAAATCAGCTTTTTCCACAAAAAAGGTCTGTTGGGATTTTGATTGGTAACCCATTGAATCCATAGGTTAATATGAGAAATTTTGACATGCTGATAATATTGACTCTTCTGATTAATAAACAAGGTATTTGTTTAAATGTTCTTTCTCTTATAGATGTCAATGATCAGATGTTGCAAGTTTTCTTAAATTTCTCTTTCTTCGTATTTCATGTTTTTGTTTTTTTTTAATTTTTCTAAGATTTTATTTATTTATTTGATAGAGAGAGGGAGGGAGAACACAGAGGGAGAGTAAGAGGGAGAAAAGGACTCCCCACTGAGCAGGGAGCCTGACATGGGGCTCGATCCCAGGACCCTGAGATCATGACCCCTGCCAAAGACAGATGCATAACTGACTGAGCCACCCAGGAGACTCTCATGTTGTTATTTTTGCTCCTGTTATAAATTGTATCAGTATTTTATTTCAATTTTTAGTTATTTGTGTTTATACATAAACATATGATTGATTATTATATATTGATCTTGTGTCTTGGAAACTTTATAAACTCAGTTAAGATACTACATTTTTGGTAAATTCCTACAAGTTTTCTACTTACATGATCATGTGGATTACAAAAATAGTTTTATTTATTCCTTGTCAATACTTGCCTTTTATTTCTTTTCATTACCTTAGTGATGTGGGGAGGACCTCTAGTATAATATAAAACAGGAATGGAGAGCAGACATCTTGCTTTATTTGTGAATCAAGAGAAAACTCTCAACATTTTACTACTAATTATGATATTAATTATCAATTTTTATAAATGCTTTTTATGAGGTTGAGGAAGTTCCCTTTCATTCTTAGTCTGTTTTGAGGTTTTACTGTAAGGGTTTATTAAATTTGCCAAAATATTTTCTGTATCTACTGAGATAATAAAAAATTTGTCTTTCAGTCTATTAATTTTGTGGATTACATCAATTAATTTTCTAATGTGGAACCAAATTTTCATTTCTGGGATAAAGCAAACTTAACCATGATGTATTATTGTGTTTTATTGATTTTTAGATTAGATTTGCTAAAATTTTGTTACTATCTTTTGAGACTAAATCTATGAAAAAGAATGTCTATCTCTCCCCCTCCCTCCATTTCTATTCTGTTTATTTTTTTATCTAGTTAATGCTGACCTTGTAAAAAGAGTGGGGAGCATTCTCTCTTCATTTATATTTGGGAAGAGTTCTTATGGGATTATTATTTCTTCCCTAAAGTTAGTAGAATTCCCCATTAAAGTCATCTCAATCTGTTTTTTTTTTTCTTTTTTACACTATGAATTCAGTTTAATGGATACATCAAATGAACAACAGCAGACTCATCTGCCAGCCGCAGTCCATCCGTCCTGCCTTAAATTTCCCCTTGGATCACCCTTCTTTCTCTCCCCCAACACAGCCACTGGCCTGTGAGGGCCACATCCATCCCTGCCTCTTGGCTCATAGGCAGGTGTGGGCTTCCCATTCCACAGTGGACCCTGGAAATCAGAGTCCCCTCCTGCCATGCCATGCTTCACAGTGCACCGTGTCCACCTCCATTGGGCCCAAGGCGAACATGGCAATGACCGCTAACTGCTTCCTCTACCTCAAGCCCTGGGCCTGAGGCAAAGAACCCCTCTCCAACTCATTTCCAGATTAGAAGCAGGAAGGAAGTTCACTTTCATTTTTGAAATTGAGTTGCTCTGGACGTACATGTCTACACTGACAACAATTTTGTTTTCAGCACTTTAAAGTTGCATTGCACTTTCAGCCTCCATAAGAACTCCCTTGTCATTCTTATATTTGTTTCTGTGTACATAATATAGTCTTCATTGGCTGCATTTAAGTTTTTTCTTCAGCATAACTTGAGCTATGATTAGTATGATTTTATTGATATTTACTCTGCTTTGGGTGTGCTGAGTTTCATGGATCTGAGGACTTAATTTGGAAAAATTTCAGCTATTATTTCTTGAATTTATTTTCTTGTTTCTTCTGTTCCTCCTTCCAGTTTTCACTCGGTACCATGTTGGATTGCTAAATATTTCACAGGTCTCTGAAGATTTTTGTTTTCTTCACTTTCTGTTTTGTTTTTAGATTTTTATTGCTTTGTCTTTTAGTTCACATATCTTTCCTTTCATGGTATCTGACCTGTTGCAGGGTCTAATTTTAGATTTTTTAGTTTTCAACTTCAGAAGTTTTATTTTTGTCTTTTTTATATCTTTTCCCCCCTCTCCTCATTGTTTTCATATTTTCCATTACCTTCATGATCATGGGGAACAAATTTATACTGACAAAAAATTCAATGTACTTTTCTACTAATTCCATCACCTTTCTTGTTTCTGACTTTATTGGTCGATTTTGATCTGTTATGGATTGTATTATCCTGCTTCTTTGCTTCTGGTAATTTTTTATTATAGCTGAGATTATCTCACTCATGCTGGACATTTTAAAGAACATTTGGCTTTGTTCTGGCATGCAGTTAAATCCCCTGGGATCTGTATGAGTTCTCAAGGATCTCTTTTACATTTTGCTAGTGCTAGTCCAGAGAAACCACATCCCCTCCACCCCTGCCATTGTTCAATTAATCTCACTATTAAGGCAAGACACTTAATGCATGAAAATTATGTCTAATACTCCATCCTTATGAAGTCCCTCTACATGGTTAGTAGAGGTGCAGATTGCTCAAGATCTTCTGTAAAGCCCAGAAAGTTGTTCTGCTTTCTAGTAGCTCTTACATGGGTTCTCATATATGCAGAGGAGTACTTAGCCGAAGTCCCAAAGATTCTTGTGCAGGCCTACAGAACTACTGCTCTGTGCAGACCCCTCCTCTCAAGACCCTGTCCCATAGTTCAGACTCCATGGTTTGTTGAATGCCAGTTTCTGTCTCCTTGATACAGGAAGATCACTGGGCTCTGGGTCTCCTTTCTGTGTGCTGCAGCTGGGAAACTATCTCTAAGAAGTACTTAGTCAATCATGGAGCTCACCTCATTTTTCCCTTTCCTTGGAAATTACTGTCCTGTTCTGTCTTCATGTCTTTTGGCTGGTTTTGTAATTTTGTCAGGAGAGCATTTCCCACAGTAGTTAGTTCTTCATGGACAAAAATGGAATTTGAAAGTTGTTTTTTTTTTTTTTAAACTTGTCTGTTCCTTTAATATACTGTCCTTGTTGGCTTTGAAATAATTTTCTTAGCCTCATTAAACAAGATGTCCAGCTTTCCTTTTTTTTAAAACTGTGTTCTATTAAATGACAGTGGTGAGAATGGACATCCCTATCTTGTTTCTGACCATAAAGAAAACCTCTCAGTTTTTTCCCATTGAGGATGATATTAGCTGTGGGTTTTTCATATATGGCCTTTGTTATGTTGAGGTATGTTCTTTCTAAACCTGCTTTGCTGAGGGTTTTTATCATGAATGGAGGTTGTACTTTGTCAAGTGCTTTTTCTGCACCTATTGAAAAATCATATGGTTCTTATCCTTTCTTTTATTAATGTACTCTATCACATTGATTGATTTGCCAATATTGAGCCACACTTGCAACCCAGGAATAAGTCCCACTTGATTATGGTGAATGATTTTTTTGGGTTATATTGTTGGGTTTGGTTTACTAGCATTTTACTGAGAATTCTTGCATCCATCTTCATGAAGGATATTGGTCTGTGGTTCTCTTTTTTAGTAGAGTCCTTATCTGTTTGTGGTATCAGGGTAATTTTGGTCTCATTGAACGAATTTGGAAGTTTCCCTTCCTTTTCTAGTTTTTTGGAATAGTTTGAGAAAAATAGGTATAAACTCTTAATTAATTAACTAATTAATTAATTTTTTAATTTTTATTTTTTATAAACATATTTTTGTCCCCAGGGGTACATGTCTGTGAATTGCCAGGTTTACACACTTCACAGCACTAACCATAGCACATACCCTCCCCAATGTCCATTACCCCACCCACCTTTCCCTCCCCCCTCCCCCCTCCCCCCAGCAACCCTCAGTTTGTTTTGTGAGATTAAGAGTCACTTATGGTTTGTCTCCCTCCCAATCCCATCTTGTTTCTTTTCTTCTTTTTCTGCCCCCCTAGTCCCCCATGTTGCATCTCCACTTCCTCATATCAGGGATATCATATGATAGTTGTCTTTCTCTGATTGACTTATTTCACTAAGCA
>PISX010005362.1:0-108827 GCA_004024625.1 Mellivora capensis | reverse complement strand
TAAGGCCCAGCAGGTGGGCTATCTAGGCATCTAGATATCTAGAATGACTTGAAAATTAGGCAAAGCTCCCTGAATCCCTCTTTCGCTGTCCCCCAGCATTCTTTACTTTCTCTCCTTGTGCCCTGCTTGTCTCTACCCTGGGGAGCTGTGGGACGGTGACTATCTGGACACCATTCCTCTTTCTGTAGGCAAGGAATCCAGTGAGGCACCCTGTATACGGAGAGGGCACTGGACCAACTGTCAGAAAGCCTAGGTTCAAGTTTCCTGTCTCAATTATTTTACTCTGCCTCGAAAAATGTAACATTAAGTATCTACAGTACACGAAGCACTGTTCTAAGTGTCCTGTATGTATAAAAACTCATTAATACAACAACCCACCTACTGAGGTATTATTCTCCCACTCCACAGATGAGGTAATGGGCCCTGGTAGGTTAAGTAATTTACCCAAGGCCACAAAGCTAGTGATGGAGACAGAATTCAAAGCCAGGGAGTTTGGCTCCGTTTTCCTCCTACACCCACCATCTTATCTCTCCTTGTCTGATTCCTTCCTCCCCATAGACTTTGTATCCGTATACACAATACCCCAAACATGTTTTATTACGTAGTTATTCTGCCAGCTTCCCCCAATAAACTGTGAGCTCCTAGAAGGCCTGGCCTGTGCTCCATTCAGTTCTAACTTCAGGACCAGCACACACTCACACAAGCTCTTTTAATGTTTAAGTGAACCTGTAACTTATTACTTTACTTTTTTGATAAATAACCTAACTTCTCTGAACCTGTTTTTTAAAAAATGTAAAATCACAACTAGTGATAGATTAAACTAATATCACAACTAATACTAATATCACATCTAGTGATAGATTGAACAAACCCGGTTAGAAACTACCAACATTTACTAGCTGTGTCACTTCCCGCAAGTTACTTAAACCTCAGTTTCCCATAAAGCAGGGGAATCATTAAGCCTGTCCCACTGAACTGATTTATGGACTAAACTAAATAATGTATATTAAAATGCTTAGCATAACATCCCGCCAGAACTCAACAAGTGTTAGCTGTTTGTATCCTTGCTTCTGAGGGTGAGACGATGTAAGCACAATTCTACAAAAAGGTCAACAAAAGGACCACCGGAAAAAAATCCCTAACACTTTTCATCTGGAATCACAGTAAGAAGAAATCAGCAAATACTTACGGGTATATATTTTAACGCAAGGCACCGACAGATAACACTGAACGATATTCAAGAAATGGAGAGACCTACGTCCTGAACCTCCTAAGGACTCACAATCTGGCCGAAGAGATGACTCTGACGTATGAAGACAACCGCCAAAACAAAGCGTCGATGGGGGAAGCCAGGACAGAAAGAAATCCCAGTGCAGAAGCGAAGCAGGGAAGACTTGCCCTAAGCGGCGGGGCTCGGGCCCCTGAAACACCGGTCGAATTCGGAGAAAAGGAGACAGTCCTGGCAGGTAAAACCTCTCCCTCGCAGCCTCGCAGGCTTCCCGGAGTCCTTCACCCACTAAGGCATGGCGGTAACCATGTCTCAGAAGCAGTGAAGCCCCAGACGAGGGAGCTGGGAGGTTCGAGTCGGGGTTAGGGGTCGGGGGCACTGCAGGCGCCGGGCAGACCGACGTGGCCGAGCTGCCAGAAGAAGCCTCGCGGAGGTGACTAAAGAAGAGTCTGGCCCCGGGAGCCTGCTCAGAAAGCACCCCGACGCTGCCCCGGGAAACCCACAGCCCCGCTTACCGTCCCTCGACCGCCGGCTCTCTCCAGCTCTTTCCACCTCGGACCATCTCCGGAAGGGCGCTTGAGCGACGGCCAGCGAGAGCCAATCGCCGCTCTCAGATCCCTCTAACAGCCAGTGGCCGCTGCGACTGACGGAAACCGTGCGCGACCAAAATACGGAAGGGGTGGGAGTGAGGACCGGCGGGCTGCGGGGAAGTTAGCTTTGCTGGCATGGCTGGGTTCCAGGCGCGGCGGGGACTGGGATCCCAAGGTCCTGAATTCGCCCAACTGCGCAGGCTCCGCGCTGGCACCCACTGGGCCTGCGCGGGGCTCGAGCTGAGCGCCGAGTGGGGCCTCTCCTGCCTCGCGTGGTTTACTGCGGTGGCAGCTGCGCGCAGGGTTGCGTGCACCGAGCTGTCAGGCCCCTCGACCCAAACTGAAGTTCTACCTCTACCCTCACCCTCTTACTCTGATTTCTTAAATGTCGACATTCCAGTGCCATCTTTTCCCTCCACCACCTCTCCTCTTCCGAGACTCAGTTAGCAGCCGCGTTATCTGTCCACTCCTTCAAACCGGAAACCCAGCCGTCCTCCCTGATTCCTCCCTCATTCGTTACCTACCATCCTCCGCCCAAGTCCTGTGAATTTTGACTTCTTAAACACGGGAGCTCTCAAATTCACCCCCCACCCTTCGCCGCCCCCTCGCTAGTCTATTAACGACGCCCAGCCCCACGTCTACACTACCTGGTTCCATCGCGTGCACTCTCCCTTCCCTACAAGACCTTCCCCACGAAGAAATTCTGATTAAACCACGACACTGCTTTCAACACTTCAAGGACTTCTGTGGCCCGGAGGCAAAAACCCCAAACCATACTGAGGCTTTCTAGACCCTTCGATATCTGAGCCCTGCATACTGCAACCGTGTCTTTAGTCCTGGTCGCTTTCTGCTCTCCAGCCCAGTTTCTTGCGGTTTCTCGACCACATCTAGCCGCCTTTTACCTTTCCTGCCTTGTACTTGCTGTTTCCTCTGCCTGGTGCCATCTTCCCCCTTCTCCCCCTCTGACATGTATCTGATTGACTCCTACTCATTCTTCTGGTCTCAGTGAAGATGCTTCTTTTCCCAAGAAGTCTTCCAGTAAGGGAAGGCAGGGGTGGTATGTGCTCTTCACCCACGTGACTCCATCACTTAGCCTAGCAGCTCAAACATTAGGGGTCCGAGACATATTTGTTAAATAATGTACCTTAGTAAAGTTCATTGGGGTTGAGATTTATTTTGTTACATTTTTCTGTATTTTTCTAACCTAAAAATAAGCCTATATGATTCATATAATCAGAAAACACATTAAATGTTCAATATAAATGAAAGACACTTAAAAATGACAAAGTCAGAGTAAAATCAGAAATTTGTGCATGAAGTTTGTTACTAACAGTGGGCTATGGCGTCCCTATTTTAAAATCGGGTTTTTAAAAATATATAATTCTGAAGTAATAAAAATATAGTTTATCAACTTCATTCCTTCAAAAGCACAGTTATAGTAATACACAAAATGCCAACCTTCTTTTAATTCAGATTTACACCACTGAAGATGGTTTTTAGCTTTAATTTAGCAATTTCATGAAGAAAAATTCATTCACAGAGCTATGTAGATTCAAAACAATTTTTACAGAGCAAAAATTTCAGGATAGCTCTGGGATCCACACATGACTCCAGAATTTTAGACCACATCTTGCTATCTAGCATTATTTACTTCCATCTAAATCTGCTTCTCTCTCTTTTTTAAGCTATTTGTCAGAGAGAGAGGGTGAGAGAGTGAGCGAGCACAGGCAGACAGAGTGGCAGGCAGAGGCAGAGGGAGAAGCAGGCTCCCTGCCGAGCAAGGAGCCAGATGTGGGACTGGATCCCAGGACGCTGGGATCATGACCTGAGCCGAAGGCAACTGCTTAACCAACTGAGCCACTCAGGCGTCCCTCAATCTGCTTCTCTTGAAATTTTGGTTGGAAAATTCAGGCATATCCTGAGATTTGTTCTTTATTCTTGGTAAATAAGCTACTTCTTAGATCAAGGGAAACAGATTGATAAATCTCTGAGTTTTCTTGACCTAAAGTTGAGCATATCACTATATCCAAATTAACCAAACATCCATACTCTGCCACTCTTACTAAATATCCTATATTCGGGGGGCGCCTGGGTGGCTCAGTGGGTTAATCTTCGGCCTTCGGCTCGGGTCATGATCTCAGGGTCCTGGGATCGAGCCCAGCATCGGGCTCTCTGCTCGCCTCTCTGCCTACTTGTGATCTTTCTCTCTGTCAAATAAATAAATAAAATCTTTTTTAAAAATCCTATATTCGGGGGGTGAGGTGGTTAAGTGTCTGCATTGGGCTCAGAGCAAGTTCCAGGACTGAGCCCCCTCTCAAGTCTCCCTGCTCAACTGGGAGTCTGCTTCTCCTTCTGCTCCTCACCCTGCTGGTGCTCTCTCTCAAATAAATAAATAAATAATAAAAATCCTTATTTGGTGACTAGTATGGGTGGGACATGGGAAAGATTGACAGTTCCATGCTGCCTACCCAAAGGCATGTGCCCTAAACCCCCTGTGATGTAAGTCAGTTAGAATGGTGAGGCTGGAGGTGACCTGAATGATTATCTAGGTCACTCTTCATTTTAGAGATGAGGAAGTGGAGATCCAGAAAGGAGAAGTGGTCTGCCCAAGGTCACTTGGTGTGTCTGTGGCACACTCGGGATTTCTGTCCCTGGTCCAGGGCTCTGTCTGACATCCTGCAGCAGCTTACCTGGTTCAAATTCTGGCTAAGGACGGGAACCAGGGGTGTAGATTTTGCTAACAGCCAGAATTCCCTGAAACTTGGCCATATTTAGGAATGAAAGACTTTTCAGTATGATGAAACCCTTATAAGACTTCCCCCTCCCAATCTGTCTCTTGTGAGGCAACAGTTAGCACTTATTCAGCATTGACCATATGCCAGCAGAATAGTAAGCACTTCATGCATTTACTTCTCAGCCACAACCAAGTCATAGCTACTATCACAGTTCCCATTTTACAGATGAAAAAACTGAGGCACTCTGTGGTAACATAACTTGCCCAAGGTCACACGGGTAGTTAGAAGAGCTGAGACTCAAATATAGGCCATCTAGATCCAGAATCTATGCTTAGGATCCTATCATAGCCTGGAAGGGGCAGTCTATTCAAGAAAGGGGAATGAAAATGACTGTACGAGTTGATTGATTTTTTTTCCCTGATTGATGATTTTTGCTACGACTTCACCCTTCAAAGACTCGTTCTCCCATCGTCTCTCCATACATCCCTTCTTCCCTGCATGAACTTCTTAGCAGACCCAACATGTGTGTCATCTACCCCATCACACTATCTGGGCCCCCCATCTCTGATCTTCCCACCCTACCAACGCCACAGCCTTGCTGCTCACTCACCTTTCAAAGGATAACCAGTTTATAAACTCCAATTTGACTTTAATTTAATAAATTAAATTCCAAGCCATCACACAGCAATGGACATCATCATCTCCCAACACACAGAGGTGTAGCCCTGCTCTTGTGCCATCATCATCACAGTCTTTAATGAAGCCCCTGAAGCCATTTCTCTGGGGAAGGCTTCCACCCAGCTCCTGGCTCCCTCCTTCCAACAGAGCCACTGCTCACGGAGAAGGCATCAAGTACAAAAACAGTAATAAAGGGGAGGGAGGGACGAGGAGCAGGAGGGGAGGCAGGGAGGTGGGGAGTACCTGCCCCCCTTCCGGGGCACTGGCCCGGGCTTTCTGTGAGCTGCCAATGTCCCCAGAGGCAGACACTGGTGCTGGTCGGAGTGGGGACCTGAGGGAGACATGGGAGTCCTGTCCCAAAGGGAATTAACTGCCTACCCTCCTGGGACAGGAAAGAAGGGTCACCTGGGAGAGATGCCCTCTCTGATCTGTTCGCTGAGGGTCCTGGACCACACATATAAATAGAAAAGAGAATAAATAGGGGAGGAAGGACCAGCTGAGGAGCTGAGCACCCTGGGGCTCCTCTGAGGGGCCAATGTCAACAGCAGGCAACCAGTTCTGAGGAATGCCTACATGTGCTGGGACAGAGCCCTCCTCTCACTCCCAGCCACCCACTCCCTCTTCTGCGTCCTCAGCAACGGGTGCCTGCCTGTCTCATGCTTCCCGTTGCAAGTACCCTTCCAACTGGCCCCACAGCCCAGGGTGCACAGAGCTTCCTGGGACCCAGAGGGCTTCCCTGGCCCAGGCTGTTGGGAATCCAGGAAGGGGAATGGAAGAGGATGTGGGGGTGGGCTAAGAGGACTCCTGCCCTCTCCTAGCTCAGGAGGTGAGAAGGACCCTCAGAGCTGGGGGCTGGGATTGCCATTGGCCTTGGGTTTGGATTTGAAGGAAAAGCGCTTGATAAGGCGGCGAGAAAAGCTGCCAGCCTTCTTTCGGACACTGGGTGTGGCCGTGGTGTTGGAGAGGTCGTCGTGTGATTGGCTCAGACCAGCTTCCTTCTGGCGAGGCCTCCGGCGAAAGATAAGCTTCGTGCCACTGCGCAGGAAACTCACTGTGGGGGAAGAGGGGAGGCTGAGGCAGAGAGAGGGGCACAGCTGGCATGGGGTGAGGTGGGGAGCAGAGAAAGGACCAAGCGTGCAGGGGTCGAAGATACAGAAGCAGTTCCTCTGTCTAGAAGCCAGGCTTCCTTATGAAAGAAAGTAGAGAAAAAATATTCCTTCTATCTTTCCTAAGGAGAAAAATGGAGGTGCTTATGGGATTCCTGTGTGCACTCCTGGCTATTGCCGCTGAGCACCAGACTAACAACTGGGCCTCTACTATGGCAAGACAAAGGCTGAGCAGAGGGTACTCCTAAAAGCCCATAAAGTCATGGAAGGACAAGGTAGGCACTGACTCGCCAACCAAATTCCAGGATGTAAGCAGGAAGCGGGGCAGCTGGAAAGCCTCAAGGAGGTAAATTCAGAACCAACATGATGAGAAAAGTGCTTACACAGCAGTCTTTGGACTTAGGAATCTCATTATCCCAAGAAGTGATGAAGGCTTAAGTCACAGTAAAATACATTTGTGGTTGACAGACTCATTGGCAGAGGGATAAAAATGTGAGGGACAAGCCCCTCATCCTTAGAAGTGAGAAAAGCACCATGCCTATCCCTGGGCCAGCCGTGTGGCTGCTAGAAGGACCTTCCTAGAGTTGATCCCGGGGTAGGATTCCTTATACTCATAAGGAAGAAAGTATAGAATGGAAGGCAGGGGGAAGGAAAAAAACAAAGACCATAGGAAAGAACATATGTGCTTAGACCCAAGAAGGAAGAAAAGTGCGCGTAAAGGGAAAGACTCCGGCATCCCTTGCTGTCACTGGCACCTGTCAGATCCAGGCCAGGAGCCTAGGCAGTAAGTTCTCCTTCTCTACTCTGGCTTGGCTGAAACAGGCTGGGAACTCTGGGGATCCCTTAGCGGAGGAAGGAGAAGGCAAAACTGGGTTGAGAATCCCATTCCCCTAGGTGTCCAGTAGGACCCAGGTCCTGATACTGGGCATAAAAGAAAGGGAGGGGGTGCTGCCAATGTCTCCCCACCTTTGTGATCCTTGAGGCTGCGGGTCTCCAGCGCACCGGTAGACCCTGTTTCCGACTCAACGTCATCCACAGATGGCCTCTCAGAAATGTCCGAACGTGTTGTCTCATCTGCTTCCTGGACGCTGGTGGGGCTGGAGAGGGCATCGAGGGGTCCTGGGGACGTGGCTGGTGGGTCTGAGGGCGGGGAGGAGGGACCCCCACTGGTTTCTGCGTCCTCCCGCATGGAGGCGTCCAGGGATGCCGCATAGCCCAGAGATAGTGCCAACTCGTCCTGAGCAATGGGCACCTGGCAGGAGCGACATGTTTTAATGGGCAGGAGTGACCCATCAGGGTTTTCTCCCTATCCCAGCTCCTCTCCTCAGAGCCATGTTACCTTGGAAACGCCAGAGATGATAAGAGTGCTACGCTTGGTGGGTGTCTTTTTGGCTGCCCGCCCGCTGGGCTCAGTGAGCTGACGAATCGCTGTCTCTGCGACAGGGTCCAAGCCGTTGGAAAGGTGGCTCTCCCCTGCTGGGGGGGTACAGAGGCTGGATAACCTGACTGCTTCCTGGCTCCTGGGTCCCACACAAAATGGTTTCTTGACTCTGGGGCCCCCGTGCCCGCCGACACTCACACCTCCCGATCCCCCACTCACGGCTGCTGCTGTGGGAGGTGCTGCTGGGGCCGCTGCTCTCACTCAGCACAGTTGTCGTCTTCTCGGTCACCTCCACCTTGGACGGGGAGCGGGAGGGGGAGTCTGGTGGGTGGGGGAGGGTCAGTGAGCTGGGAGGTGCCTTAGAGTGGCCCCCACCCCCTACTGTATTGAGATGCAGGCTGACTCAGAGGGCAGGGGTGACTAAGGGACAGTTAATCACACGGGTGATTAATAAGATGCCAGGGGGGCAAAAAGACACCACAGGAACCAATGGGAGTGCAGGGAAGGGTCGTGGGGCCCACTTAGGGCGTGGGGAGATGCCATGAGATGCCTGGGGGCAGGGGGAGCCCCGTGGGGCGCCCAGAGATGGGAAGAATGTCATGGAGGGTCCCCGGGAGTGAGACAAGTATCACAGAGGTCACTGGGTTTGTTGGCAGATCCCAAAGGTGCTAGAAGTTTGAGGGTGGAGGGAGGGACAACTAGGTGCCTGGGTCTGGGAAAAGGGCTGGCAGGAGACCTGGGAAAAGACAGCGGGGAACAGGGGAGATGGAAGGGCAAGGGTCCTGCAGGAGAGCCCGGCAGACCCAGGATCCCAGGATGGTTGGCAGAAGAGGAACAGTGGGGAAAAGGAAGGATACAAGGGGAGGTCTGGGAGACAAAGATGATGAGGAAGTTGTGGCTGGAAAACAGGAGGAGCTGGAATTAGGGCTTCCCTTGCCCTTCCCTGCCCCACATGGGTCTGCAGCCAAGGGACCCTGGCTCGAACTGGGCTCCCTTCTCTTTACCTAGTTTCCCTTCTACACGGGGCCGGGACTGGACAGTGGTGACTGTGGTCACAATGGTGCCATCAGGCATGATGGTCCGGTCTAGCTCGATCTTCTTGGTGGGTGTGATGCTGGAGCGTGGAGTGGAGGGAGCTGGAGTGCCCAGGTTCCGGGGGGAGCCCTCCTCATACTGAAGCTGCCCAGAAGGGGAAGAGCAAAGAGGCAGAGCTCAAAGACTGCCCTTCCCCAGTCCCCGATGTCCTCCCGTCCATCCCCCCTGGGCTCAGCTTCTCACCTCTACTGCCATGGTGGCCGCAGGTCCCAGGGCTTTTCCCGGCCCAGGGGTGAGTGGACAGACCTGTCTTCGGGACAGAGGTCTGGAAGGGGGGCCCACAGACAGTGTGATCTGGCCCAAGATTTCAGCTGGGGAAAGGGACAACATTGTGAGCTGGGCCCATGACCAGGCCCCACTTAGCACCCACCAGAGGGGCTCCTCCCTGCCTCATACTCACAGTCTCCACAGCTGCTGCTCTTCAGCACTTTGAGGCTCAGCTCCCGGCTCTGGGGGCCCAGATCCCTGTGGCCAAGGGGAGGTGAGGCAGGGAGGGTGACGATTAGCAAACCAAACCCACCCTCGAACTGATCACAGGCCAGAGGCAAAGAGGGATGTACACAAACAAGCAGGAACAAGGGCTCCGATTGGATTAACTCCTGCTCTCCAAAAATATTTTCTCTTCCAGGGGCACCTGGCCAGCTGAGCTTTGGAAGAGCACGTGACTCCTGATGTCAGGGTCATGAGATGGAGCCCCACACTGGGTGGAGAGATCACTTAAATCAATGAAATTTTTTTAAAAAATGGAACAAACAAATACCCTCTCTTACCAAGGGAATAGGACAGGGTTCTGTGCAGTATGCTGGGCATGGATCCTCCCTGGTATTGCCCTCCCTGTCTCTCTCTCTATGTCAAACCACCCCCTTCCCTTTGCTCAGGCTGTTTCCTCTGCCAAAAACAGTTTTCTGTCACACTCTGTTGAAATCCTATTCTTGCTGTAAGGTGTGGTTTAAACGCCACCTCCTCCACGAAGCCTACTCTGATCTTTATTACCCCCCTGTGGGAATTAATCTCCCCCACCTAAGCATGCCCAGGGCAAATCTTGACTGGAGCCCTTATCCAATCTTCTTTACATACATCTGTCACTGCTGGGAGCTCGCAATCAGCTCAGGGCTGGGGGTGTATCTTGGTCATGTTTGTATCCCCAGGACCTAGGCCAGGGCCTGGCATACAATCGGGGCTCACACAAGAGTGTATTGACAGCAGAGCTGATTCATGCCAGAGCTATGCTGGAAGGGTTTGATCCTCAGTCTGCCCATGAGAGGAGGGGTGGGGGTGGAGGAGTCACTCCTTACAGGGCCAGGTCCTCAGTCCACTCCACCTCGGGACCAGCGCTCACGGGCTTGGTCCACTTCTGTTGCACTGGGTTGTCGAGCTCAGCTACACAGCACAGTTCCCCAGTGCCTGGGAGGAACCAGAAATTAGACGATGCTCAGATCAAAGATGGGAAGCCACTGAGGAATAATGAAGCCACACCCTTGGCAGAAGGGCAGGGAGCGCCTGCACCCATAGCCTTGGCAGTCCCCCAGCTGCTTCTGGCTCTTACCTTCCAACTCACTTCCCAGGTGAGATGCTCGAAGCTGCCGTAGGAATAACCGTATAGGTCTGGAAATGGCAGGCTGTGCCTGGGGCACCATGGGTGGCTTCTCACTGGGCACCTAAGAGCAGAAGGAGGTAAAAAGAACAGGAATCCCAACAGAGCACACTGGGGACATTCCGCTTACAAACGATTTGCTTTGAGGACCTACTTACTGGGCCTCCAGGCACAGAGCAAGCCCTGAGGTTGACCATCATGGCCGGCTGGGTGCTGACAATGGCGTCCTCAATCAATTCTTCAATGGTGGAGAGCTCCACCTGCTCCTCGCCTCTCTGCATGGTGAAAAGAACAAAGAGATGGGGCCCCCAGCTCTGCGTGGCCTCCCTGCTCTGCCTCTTCCGCCCCAGCCTGCCTCCTTACCTCCCTGGCCTGCAGCTTGGGAAGCACCGTCAGGCTGAGGTCTGGGCGATCAATAAAGGCCCAGGACACGAGCAGCCCCTCGTCAGGGATTTCCTCCAGGCTGACTTCCAACTGCGGGGGATGGACAAAGGGGTGGGTTGACTTGCCTCATGCCTCCAACTGACTCTCTACTCCCCAAGACCCTCCCCTCCCCAATTGTCCCAGAGAGGAACCCAAATGCAAGGCTGAGGCCTTGAACCACCCCCTGCCCAACTCGGTTTCCCACACCCCCCTCCACCTGTGTTGGTGGCAGTGTCAGAGTGACGTGGTAGGTCTCCATGGAGACGGCAGCGGGGGATTGCTGGGTCACAGAGACTGGGAACATCACCTCCTCAGCCGAGAGCTGGCAATGCAGCACCTGAGACCAGCAAGGCACGGAGGCAACGAGGGTCAGGTGTGGAGGGAGGACAGGGGCTCAACCCTGCTTCGATCTGCCCTATAAAGAGCCCACCCCACTTGCTTTTCCTTGGGACTTCGCTTCTTTGGGGTCACAAGCCCATAAAAGAATTAAATAAAACCCAAAGACTCCCCTGTCCAGAAAAATGCAGATATATATACATGTGCCCCATTTCGCATGTAATTTGAATGCAGCCCTCAGACCTCCCAAACCCAGTCCTTGGATGCCCAAGGCATTCAGAGACTCCAAGTCAAGAGCCCTCAGACTAAAAGAAACTCTTGAGATCAGCCCCCCTCAGGCCCTGTGGAAGGCAGTGCCCTGCAAACCCTTACCATGGTGCGGTCCGATTGGTCTACACAGGTCACATGACTAATGCTGGCTCTGGGTGGGACTTGGGGCACCTCCTCAAAGGCGATTTGGATGGAACTCTGAGGGAGTAATGTGGACATAGGCTCAGGTCTCTGGAGCTGCCCCCCACAGGGCTGGCCTGCTCAGTTATTGGCTGGGCCCTGGCACTGCGGAGGCTTCAGCTGCAGGCTGGCTGCTGGCCCCTCCTTGGCTCAGGGCTTTAGGACAGAAAGTGTTCCCCTAGAACCACACCCCTCTGGGGCCTGCAGTTACTAGGGAGAGCCGTGGAGCTAGACCACCTCAAAGATCAGATCACCTTGAGCAGAAGACCCTAGATTTCTCCTGGAATTATCAGGAGCCTCCCTCTTCTCCCCTCACCTTCTTCTTCATCCCCCAACCTACCCCCAAAGAAAGGTATGCATAAAAAAAATAATAATAAAGGTTTTGGTTGGTACATACATATAACTGGGGAGAGAAGGACACGGCTGAGCTAAGGGTAAAGGCAGCAAGGCCACTTGAATCAAGACAAGAGTTGAAGAAATGAGGCTAAGACTTCTTCCAGATAAATAGGATGTGGAGACTCAAGGGTATGACCCTATCCATATTGTTGGGGTTGAAGACTAGCTCAGCATGGCCTTGGGGAACTTTCCCAGAGGGACTGGGAAGAAAAGCAAGCTCAGAGGGCTCAAGGGTCCGGGACCGAGCTAATTCCTCAAGGCAAACAGCAGGGTGGTATTAGGCAGCGGAAAGCTGCTTAGCTTAGGTCTTGAAAGAGCTTCCTAATTCTTACACAGCAATGGAAACAGCCTACTGAAGCACCATCCAGAGAGCAGGATGGGAAGAAGAATTGAGAAGGGGGCGCAAATTGAGCTGGCTGCCCTTCCTTGGGTCTTGGGATGGGAGGAAACAAATTCACGGGAATCATGAGCCTGGCAAATCAGGGAATACCAACTTCTCTGTTCCTGTCACTGGCTTGTTTGAAGGCCAGGCCCAGGGAGATGGGGAGATGGGTGCTTGGAACCCCAATCTCCCCACCCCTTGCAAGGGAGGCCAATGTCCAGCTGAGTCAGCTGTCCCGAGGAGCCACTCCTGACCTAGGGACAAGGTACAGGAAGAACTGGGTGGAGGGATGAGTTCAAGATGTGGACCAACAGAAGCCGTCTCGCTTTCTGCTAGCTAGCTGGACAGAGTAGACTGGGCAACTTCTTGTGTGGCCGCTTTTGCTTCCAGGCATCTGGGGAGCTAGCAAAGCCCTAGTGGGAGCTGGAGCTAGAGAGCCCTCTGGGCAGGGGGCTGATAGACAGTGAGGGTGAAAGAGAGATCACTGTGCCAGGATGGGAGAGGGCCCCATGACAGGGAGGCCTCTACCTCCCACCCCACCTCAGTCTTATGACCACGCTTCCTGCCCTACTTCCTGGGAGACCAGATGCCCATGGTGCAATGGGAGGAAGTAGGTTGGGCTGGTTTGGGACTGACCCTCAAGGGGCAGCTCCAGGCTCATCCACTGAGAAGGGCACAGATCTGCTCTCCACCTTAATACCTTTACCTCAATATATATGCTGCAGGTCAGCAAAAAGGAAGATGTGTTAGTCTGTATCAGTGAAATTACAAAAGCTTGGTGGGATTGGTAATTCAGGCTCCTTGGGGATCTATCTGCCTGGTCAAACCAGGGATTTGGGGCATGAAATGTTAACTGGGTGTGGTGGCATGAGGACCAGGCAAATTCCTTCCGCAGGTGCACCTGTTTCCCTGCTATCCCCAGTTCCTCCAACACAACCAGCACCCAGGCTACACGGAAGTGCCCTCAGGCCCAGGGATTAGCGTTGCTAGGAGAACAGCAACTTGTGCTCTGGTTTGGAGGCAGAGAGTACCTCCACCAAATAGAGAATATGGGACATGGCTAGATTTCCACAACCTCCAGCCTCACCTGCACCCTTCTCTCTAATCCCAGAGGGGAAGAGAAGCCATAGGGTTCTCCAGCTGATCCCCACCCCCATCTGGCCCTCCAGGCACAAGCAGACCCTCCCTCCCTCCCTTCGAAGGAAAGGCTGAGTGAGGGGAACACTCAGGTGCTCCTGTCCAACTCACCCCGTCCCTGCAGGCCTGCTCGTTCAGCGCTCGCACCCAAGCCCGTTGCCAGTTCTCTCGGAAAGACTTGAAGGCGAAGAGCGACGCCAGGAGGCCCCGGACTCCTGGCTCCTCGGGGGAGCCGGACCGAGTCGGCCGCAGCCGCAGCAGCGAGCGCCACACGCCCAGCTCCCGCAGGGAGCCCGCGGGCTCCGCAGCTAAGGCGGGTCCCGGGCCCCGGCCCCCACCGGCCCGCGCCAGCCACAAGCCCCGGGCATACTGTAGCAGCCAGCCAAACACCGTGAGCAGCGAGGCGGCGAAAAGGATCAGCAGGGCCGCCCAGCCCACGTCCTGCTGCCACCAGCCCGGATCCATGCTCCGCGCGGGCTCCGATCCGCGCCCCGGCTCGGGCTCAGCCACTGCCCCGGGGGAGCATGGCCCGGGCGGGCCGCGGGGCGGGAGCGGGCTCCCCCGGGGCTGGGCGCGCGCGGGCTCCGGGGCTCTGCGGGGCTGGGTGTCCGAACTAGCGGGTGCCACAGATCGATGAGAGGAGTCCTGGGGGGTCGCGACGTCGGGGTCCCTCTCCGCACGGTCCGGTTCCCTCCTTGGTTGGTCCGGCAGTCCGACCTGGGTTAGTCTCCGGTCAGCGCCCGACTCCTCCCAAGGCGCGGGCCCTCCCGGACCCGGGCGGGGACTCGTCTGCAGAGACGTGGGGGATCGAGGACCGGCACCGGCTCCGGAAGGGCTGCGTGCGCAAAGCTGACACTGACAACACGGCCGGCGCCCCGCCCCCACCCGCCCTTAAAGGAGCCGCACCCGCGCTGGGCGGGGCTTGGAGAGCCCGGGGCTCCAGGGCTTCGAGGAGGGCGGGAGGACCACACAGAGTGGAGGAGGTTCCGGGGTTGAAAATAGGCGGGATCTTTGACCACACCGCCCCATACTGAAATCGGGGTACTCCCCTTCCCCTGAGCTCACAGCAAGAGTAACTTCACTCGCTTGAGATACCACCTCTGATTTCCCCTGCGCAGCTTAGATTTCTACAGTTTAGACGCGTTGTGGGGGTTAAGAAGGACCTGAACCCCGTGGATAGCGTCGCCCCCTTCTCTCAACACCGCCAGGCTCAGCACCTTCCCATTTCTTGGCCTAAGCTAGGCCCTGGCTAACCAAGTGCAGAGCATCCCTCCTAGATAGAAATGCCTGGCAGTAGTCCAGGAGATACCGACCGGGAAGAACCTGAACCTGGTAGACTCTGAGAATAGAACATGGAATATTAAGCCCCCTCCACCACCACCACCTCCCTCCCACTAGGAGCTGGGATTCAGGAACACCCTATTAACCTCCTTGCTCGTGTGGGTTTGTTCTGGAGATACTTCCCAAGCCTGGGGCTGTTTCTGTTTTTAAAAATAATATATTTCCATAGTAACAGCTCCTGCCTATGGAGCACGTGTAGAAGAGGTGGTAATGAGAAGGGAGCTGGCAGTGTAGCAGTGGACTATCAATAGATTCAGCCAGAAAATGTGATGCCATCCAAATATGTGATATCCCAACAAACACACACAAAATGATGCTACAGGTACACTCTGGCCTCGGGATCCATCCTTTTTCCTAGATTTGAGGGAGTAGATTCCATTCGTATAGGACTGGGGCTTGTCATTTCCCTCTGAAGGGAGGGGGAGGGAACTCTTGCAACAGGATTCAAAGGAACCCCCATTCCCCAAGAGACCCTTCTTCTCCAGCTACATATGGCCAAGTGTTCAGCTCCCAGATATCTAACAGGGAAGGTATTAATCTCTCTCCCCAATCCAGTCAGTAGTCCAAGGAATGAGTATCTGGGAATATAATGCCTTCTAAAATGTGGGGCTGCAGAGCTAGGCAGGATCTGACAGGTCAGCAACAGGGTTCCTGAACCAGAGGAGGCGGTGGGGTAGCCCGGGATGCTAGGAATTCACTGTAAGGAATGATGGGGAGATGGCTGGTGATGGACAAGCCTTGATATAGCCCTGCCCGTGCATCATCACTGGACACCCAAAATCATGGAAGATTCCTAGCATGTTTTTTTAAAGTTTATTAATTTTTTAAAAAGATTTTATTTATTTATTTGACAGACAGAGATCACAAGTAGGAGAGGGGCAGGCAGAGAGAGAGAGAGGAAGGGAAGCAGGCCTGGGATCATGACCTGAGCCGAAGGCAGAGGCTTTAACTCACTGAGCCACCCAGGCGCCCCTAAGCTTATTAATTTTTAAAAAATTAATCTCTACACCCAACATGGGGCTCAAACTCATGATCCTGAGATCAAGACTCTCATGCTCTTCCAACTGAGCCAGCCAGGTGCCCCGAGAATGCAAGTTTCTAATCCTAAAGGGAGGAAAAGACATGTAATGAAGGGAGGAGAGAACTCGGGGCCAGACCCCAAGAGTAAGCTGTCATTGGGCAAAGTGGCTAGAGCTAGGGAAGCAGGTTATATAAGAAGTTGCCTAGGTGCACAGTTTCACCATGCAGACACTCCTCTCCAGGAATCCTTCTTCAGGAACCCTCCAACCTCCTAGGGGTCTCAGTTCTCTGAGTTCTCGGATTTACTTCCTGAACTCCTCCACTAAGCACTGGGCCCTGGGTGGCCAGACACTGCTTCACGGTTCAGTCTCACACGAGTCTCCATGTTAGCCCCACTATTCTTCCTTCCACTTGTTACTTAGATCTCTAGCACTTATTCTTAGAGTCTAGCTGATTGTTTATGTCTGCTTTTCCCACTCATGAGGAAGCTGCTTTAGAGTGGTAACCCTGTCAGGCCGCTTGGGTGGCTCGGTCAGTTATACATCTGACTTCTGCTCAGGTCATGATCTTGGTGTCCTAGGATTGAGCCCCATGTTGGATACCCCACTCAGCGGGCTCCCTCCCTGTTCCCCTTGTCTCTCTCCCTGTCCCTCTCCTCCTTCCCCTCCCTCTGCTCATGCTCTCTCTCTCTCTCTCTCAAATATAAAAAATCTTTGGGTGCCTGGTTGGCTCAGTTCATTGGGTATCTGTCTTTGGCTCAGGTTGTGGTCCCTGGGATCTTGTGGGATGAAACCCGCTCAGTGGGGAGCCTGCTTCTCTCTCTCCTTTTGCCTGCTGTTCCCCCTGCTTGTGCTGGCATGCGCACTCTCTCTCTCTCTTAAATAAGGAAATAAATAAAGTATTTTAAATATATATATATAAAATCTTGGGGTGCCTGGGTCGCTCAGTTGGTTAAGCGTCTGCCTTCGGCTCAGGTCATGAACTCAGGGTCCTGGGATGGAGCCCTGCACTGGGCTCCCTGCTCAGCGGGGGGCCTGCTTCTCCCTCTCCTGCTCCCCCTGCTTGTGCTGTCTCTCTCTCTCTCTCTCTGTCAAATAAATAAATAAATAAAATCTTTAAATATCTATATATAAAATCTTAAGAAAAAAGAAGAGTGGGGACCCTGTAAGGGCACCTTGGTGGCTCAGTTCAAGTCTTGGTTTTGGCTCAGGTCATGATCACGGGGTTGTGGAAATGAACCCCATATCAGGCTCTATGCTCACCATGGAGTCTGCTTGGGATTCTCTCCCTCTCCCTCTGTCCCAACCCCATAAAATAAAACAAATAAATAAAATCTTTTTTAAAAAAAGAGTGGGGCCCCTGTCACAGTCACCTGTCTTTCCTCATATTCAATCAACCAAGGTGCTTTAATATGCTAAAGCAGACTCTTTGCTGGGGGGAAGGGGAGTGCATTTATATCACTTTGTGTCCCGGCAGTACTTAAAAGTTTCCCACAAATATAGTAGGGATTAGTAAATCTTTTGTAATTTTAAGTCTAACAAGACATTCCATTATACATGCCAACACTAAGAATTTCTATATTGTTTGCACCTTTTTTGTTGTTGTTGTTTTGTTTTTTTAAAAGATTTTATTTATTTGACAGACAGAGATCACAAGTAGGCAGAGAGGCAGGCAGAGAGAGAGGAGGAAGCAGGCTCCCTGCGGAGCAGAGAGCCCGATGTGGGGCTCGATGTGGGGCTCGATCCCAGGACTCCGCATGACCTGAGCTGAAGGCAGAGGCTTTAACCCACTGATCCACCCAGGTGCCCCTTGTTTGCACCTTTTGAAAGCTCATGTTATCTCAATGGAATGGGCGCTCTTGGGGCTTGCTTTCAGCTAACAACTTTTTTTTTTTTTTTAAGATTTTATTTATTTATTTGACAGAGGGAGAGAAACAGAGAGAGGGAACACAAACAGGGGGAGTGGGAGAAGAGAAGCAGGCCCCTCACTGACCAGGGAGCCAGATCCCAGGACCCCAGGACCATGACCAGAGCCAAAGGCAGAGGCTTAACGACTGAACCACACAGGCACCCCTCAGCTAACAACTTCTGATACACTGGTAGGGGAGAAGCAGGAGGAAAAGGAAAAAGTAACTCAACTGCCTGGAAAGAGCCACGGATAGGGTCCTGCAAGTGTCATTGCCCCAGACTATCCAAAGCTGTCTCACGGACTTTTTAGGCACTGTAAGACATATTTGGGACAGACTTTGACAGGCAATCCAACTTAACAACAGATTGGCCTTGCTCAGTGGGAGGCACTCAGGGCCTCCTAGTAGGAGACACGCATCTCAGATGTTGTTTACTCAGCCCAAGAAACCAGCAGAAGCCACCAACAACTCACCTGATCTGTGAATTCTAGGACCAGCTTTAACATTCAGGCAAATGTTTTGAATTTTTACCAGGAAAGGCACAAAATTTCAAAGGTGGCCAAGTCCTGTGTTTGCTTCTCCTAATTAGGCTGATAATCAACTGGGCATTTTCCATCATGGGAACAAAAATATTGTAATGCCAGTACCCCAGTAACCATGTTCTGATGGTAACATGCATATTGGATGAGGAATCTCTAGTGATTTGTCTTTGAACAAGTCCCCTCCCAACCCTGTTCCAGTGGGGGTTGTACGGGGGTTGGGGGTGGCTAATGATCTCTGGAGAAGAGTCAGAGGTTCCTGATGCCAGGTTGGAAGGAAGATTGATTAGGACTGAACTCCTAATAAGGAAGGAAATAGACTGTCCCTCCAACCTCCAGGGAGTCTCAGCCTGCTCCTGATCAACAAGATAACTGAATGCTGCCTCCTCTGAGGTTCCCACAAGCTCCTCCTTTCCACCTGCTCCTGGAGTCTCACTTTCCCTACTTGGGAGGCTCTTCCACTCTTACCACCCACTGAAATCTTTGGAGAGACTACTTACCTCCCCTGGTCACAACTAATTGTTCTTTCCATGTGCTCCAATTGCCATTTGTCCTTCTTTAAGACACAGACTCATTGTGTGGGTGCCTTGTATACAGATATCTCTGTGTCCTTAGCCCCATGGGGATACTCTGTGGAATAGAAAACACTTGCCTCTAGGGAGTTTCCAGTCTAAAAGACACAAATGTACGTATGTATGTGCACGCGCGTGCCCACACACACACACACACACACACTACCATTGGGATAAGAGGTACTGAAAATCTGGTGTAATACTATCAAGTATGTTACTGGGATTACCATATGTATATTAAGTATATTTCATACATACGCAGTTTTTGTCGCTAATTAGAGCTGCCTTCAAGTAGGAGGGACATTTAGCACGTAGTTTTGAGAGGCAGGAGAGACCATCTTTGGCCTAAAAAGAGTCAACCTGACCCTGACTTCTGGAGCACGAGATTTCTGAGAGCGGACAAAATGAGGGGATACTTAAGTTGTCTGCGTAGTCCCAGATGGTGGTTACCTCTCTCTGGAACGTAAATCATTTTCCACTGAGACCCCGCTGGTGAATGAAAGGAAATGAAGCTGGTGAACCGTTATTTGCAAGGACACAGGTGCCAAGCAGAAGGCACGGTAATCTGGAGGAAGAGGGCCCACAGGAAGCCACGTGTGGGGCTGAGTCTCTTGCTTCCTTAGCCACAGCCTCGCCTCCTCCGTTTGGGAGCTTGGGACAATGAAGGACCAAGGAAAGCCAAGTCCCGGGTTAAATTCAAGACCGGAAGGCACTGCCAGTCCCTTCAGTGGTGAAGTGCCCCGCTGGGTTGCCCGGCAACTACTGCTGCTGCGGGGGCAGAAGGCGGTGGGATGATGAAGGCAAAGTACCTGAATCAAGGACAAGAAAAACATGGAGTGGGAAGAGTGGGAGGAGTGGGAGGGACTTATCAAGTGTCTCGGCTTTAGAATTTACAGCAGCTTCTGAAGTGTAGCTGCGTTCCCGGGAATTAATCTTGACTTCCGACTTGGCAAAAGGTTTTCTACCGCGACAAGAGAGGCTCCTCATTCTCGTCCCTCCTCCCTTCCCCGTAGCTTCCAAGAGCCATCTTCCCCGCTCCAGGGATAGCCCGGAGGAAACGCGGGGTACTGGCCCTTTAAACGTGACCGGCTGCGGCCGGCGGACCTAAAACTGACGTGGAACCAGGAGTAAGCAGTGTCAGACACGTGGGACAGGAGGTGTTCATCTTGGAACCGGGCAAAGAGTTTGTCTGCTTCGCGCTATACATTTTTAATATGGCGTTAGGAGAGTATCCGCTTTTGCTTGTCTGTCTTTAGTTGTTTTCCCAATACCCTCGTGGTGAACACTCTCAAATAAAGACGCAGTTTAAAGGACAATTTGGGTCCCTCCTCTTTACGTGCCCATATTAAAAATGGCCGCCACCGCCTTCCAGGACGCTGGTTGCTCTGCGAACAGAATCCGGGAGGAAACAGGGGATATGCAAGTGCAGTGCGGGCACAGCCGAGGTTGCGCTGTAGAGGCTCGCGGGAGTCCTGAGCACGCCTCAAGTCAGAGTTGTTCGGTTTCGTTCAGGCTGCTGTGGGAAGACCCAGCCTGTGGGGAGCGGCCACTCCTCTCTGCCGGAGGCTCAAGGCTTCCGCCTGGCTTGTCCGTTAGCTGAGGAGGTGGCGGAGCGGAGCCCCTGCCTGGTCGTCATGTGGGCCTTCCCGGAGTTGCCAATGCCGCTACTGGTGAATTTGATCGGCTCGCTGCTGGGATTTGTGGCCACAGTCACCCTCATCCCCGCCTTCCGTGGCCACTTCATCGCCGCGCACCTCTGTGGCCAGGACCTCAACAAAACCGGCCGGCAGCAAATGTGAGCGGTGGCACCCGGGTCCCGGGCGGGAGGCAAGGGCAGAGAAAGGGGTCCGCAGGGCACGGGCGGGAACTGGGGTGCCTGACCCCGCGGAGACGGAGCCCTAACTCCGCCGACAGCTCGGGATTCTGGGAGATGAAGGGCAGCACTGGCTAACACTGGGAAGGGATGTTGTGGTTGAGGGGACCCTCGGGTGTATCAGGGATTCCAGCATTGGTGCATCAGGGATTCCAGCATTGGTGCCTTTCCCCACCCCTTTTCCTCATTAGATGGGCCCGCATTGGTGTGCCCGCACTAGTGAGTGACCACGCCCCCTTTCCTCTCCCTCCGCCCCCTCCCTTTGCTGCTGGGCCACAGCCCAGAGTCCCAGGGAGTGATCAGCGGTGCTGTTTTCCTTATCATCCTCTTCTGCTTCATCCCCTTCCCTTTCCTGAACTGCTTTATGGAGGAGCGGTGTAAAGCCTTCCCGCACCATGAAGTAAGTGGGTGAGTGGGGGCGGTTGCTTGTGGCCGGGGTCTGGAAGCTACCTGAGAGAGCTGGGGTTGTTTGGGTTTGGGTGGAGGGGCTGAGGAACGAGCAAAAAGATAGTTTTGAAAGGTGAAGTGGGCGTAGGCTTGAGCTGTGACCTGCCCGAGCCTCCCCCAGTTTGTGGCCCTGATAGGTGCGCTCCTTGCCATCTGCTGCATGATCTTCCTGGGCTTTGCGGATGATGTACTGAATCTGCGCTGGCGTCATAAGCTGCTGCTGCCTACAGCTGCCTCACTACCTCTTCTCATGGTCTATTTCACCAACTTTGGCAACACGACCATTGTGGTGCCCAAGCCTTTCCGGCCCATTCTTGGCCTGCACCTGGACTTGGGTGAGTAGCCCTGCCACCGCTGCCCCTGTGGCCCCTACTTCAGGGTACCCTCACCCTGGGAGATATCTAGCAGAGCATCATTCCTGGTACTCCACATTCTCCAACTGTCCCTGACTTGTCCCTGTGTCTTCTAAGATCCTTTCTGTTGGTCCTTTGTCCAATCCTCTGTCCCCACCACATTTTTCAGCAGAATATCCTTAAGTCCTCATTTCTATGGGTGGCACACTTCTGTTTCTTCCTCCAGGGATACTGTACTATGTCTACATGGGGCTGCTGGCAGTGTTCTGTACCAATGCCATCAATATCCTAGCAGGAATTAATGGCCTAGAGGCTGGCCAGTCACTAGTCATTGCTGCTTCCATCATCATCTTCAATCTGGTGGAGCTGGAAGGTAGGTGGGATTGGGAGTAGGGAGAGAAGAGAAGTCTGAGTGCTAAGGAAGTTGCCTGATACCTGGCTTTGGGGAGTTCCGGGGGGGAAAAAGCAATATATGAAGATATATTAAATGTTAAGAAAGAAAAATAGCAGCCCTGTCATTTTTAGTTGGATTGGCACTAATTGGTAGGCCATAGTCTTCTGTTGAATGTAAACCATTTCACAGAACTTCTAAGTCAGACAGGGTCAGTCTAGACCATGATATAGAGTAAACCCAGGTCCCTCCCTGAACATGTCCAAGTATAGACAGAACCACATTTTGTGCATCCTTCAAAGATGACTAAGGTCTCCCTCTTCTGGCTAAGGGAAGCAATTGCTGCTTCCTTCTGATAACAGTTCCTCAGGTTTTTTAGACAAAACTGAGATGCTCACTTATACAATTACTTCGATTGACAGCACCCAGTCTAGGGCAAAACTCCACCTCTTTGCTTTCTCCCCAGAATCACTTAAAACAAATCCTCCTAATACCCCTTTACTGAGGCATCCCATGGTTGCCTATGGTGTGTGGTCTCCAATATTTCCTTTGTTACAAGTCAGTAAACCCAGCTTTGAGTGCATGTGTGTTTCTGGTGGTCTTTGGCTGATGGATATCAATGCTTATTAAAACTAACCACTTTTAGGGGCGACCGTGTGGCTCAGTGGGTTAAGCCGCTGCCTTTGGCTCAGGTCATGCTCCTAGGGTCCTGGGATCGAGTCCCACATAGGTCTCCTTGCTCAGCGGGGAGCCTGCTTCTCTCTCTGCCTCTCCCTGCCACTCTTGTCTGCTTGTGTGCTATTTCTCTCTCTCTGACAAATAAATAAAATCTTAAAAAAAAAACAAAACCAACCACTTTTAAAGCATTATCTCATTTAAACTTTGTAACATGTGGCAGGGGTTCTTGTGAACCATATTTTATAGTGGAGGAAACTGGGGGCAAGAGAATTTAAATGTGTCATGATCGAGGTCACACAGTAAGTAAAACTGGTATTCAAACCTAGGTCTGACTGATCTAAACCAAATTGAAGACAGTAACTCATTTAGGAAGGGTTCGTGAACAAGGATAGACTATTAGGAATTGCCTGGGGGACACAAAAAGGGTAGTGCGTTCTTGAATGTGACTTGGGAGACATGGAGAGTACCCCTTGCGACAGAACTTAAGAGACAAAAATAGGACCCAGATATGCAGGGAAGTACTATCAACTTCTTTTTCTCCTGCTTCCAAAGGTGATTGTCGAGATGATCATGTCTTTTCTCTCTACTTCATGATACCCTTTTTTTTCACCACCTTGGGATTGCTCTACCATAACTGGTAAGTGGGCCTGTGGCTAGGGGGATATCTATGTGATTGTAGAATGAGTATGGTCCTGGTTATGACCCAGCTCCTGGAGAGGCTAAACCTGCACACACCTATTTTGAGTGTTTTCTGGGTCTCTAGTTGGAAATATTCTTCAATTGCTCCCTGCCCAGTTGCAGTTAGAAACAAGTGCTGTGGAGCCCTCAGAAGAGATGAATGCAGGGGCTTGGGTCCTGGACAGTTGCTGGAAGAGCTAGAGTCTCCTCTGGGCCAGAACTAGAGTCAGGGCTAGCCCAGGGCCCAAGGGGTGTAATGTGAGAAAAGATGGATAGTGTCTCCTACCATTGGCTCAGATCCTCTCCCCCACACAGGTACCCATCACGGGTGTTTGTGGGAGATACCTTCTGTTACTTTGCGGGCATGACCTTTGCCGTGGTGGGCATCTTGGGACACTTCAGCAAGACCATGCTACTCTTCTTCATGCCCCAGGTGTTCAACTTCCTCTACTCACTGCCTCAGCTCCTGCATATCATACCCTGCCCTCGCCACCGTATTCCCAGGTAGCCACTTTGGGGCTTGAAAGGGACATCGTAGCTTTTTCACTTGGGATGCGTAAAGCCAGCCTTATACATCTGCTGTGCAAAGGGAGTGGGCCCAAAGAAGGGCTCTTTCCACATGGTTAGCCCTTCTAAATTACAGAGCACATTCACCTACATAATTTAATCAGCTCTGATCACACAGTAGTAAGCAAAGCCAGAAATAGATCTTAGGTCATTTGATGCCACGTTTGGTGCTCTTCCTATTAATTGATCACAGTGAGGAGAGTTCTTGGAGTAGTGGCCCAGTCACATAAAGCTCTCTTCCCCCTGCAGACTCAATATCAAGACAGGCAAACTGGAGATGAGCTATTCCAAGTTCAAGACCAAGAACCTCTCTTTCTTGGGCACCTTTATTCTAAAGGTAACAGGGTAACAAGGAGGTAAGGCTCTAGGCCATCATTTGGAATTCAGGGACTGGGGATCCTAGGCCTGCATCAGATCCAAGGGGAGTTTGGAAGTACAAAGCAGATCTCCATTGCTGAAGCAGAGTTGAAGTTCTCTCCACCTCTGGCCCCTTCAGGTAGCAGAGAGCCTCCAGCTAGTGACGGTGCGCCAGAGCGAGCATGAGGATGGTGGCTTCACGGAGTGTAACAACATGACCCTCATCAACTTGCTCCTTAAGGTCATCGGGCCCATGCATGAGAGAAACCTGACCTTGCTCCTGCTGCTGCTACAGGTGTGGTCGGGGAAGGGCTTTATAGCTCCTTGTTTCCCTTTCTCCATGGTTCTGACTCTAGCGTGTTTCTCCTCACAGATCCTTGGCAGTGCCGTCACCTTCTCCATTCGGTACCAGCTTGTCCGGCTCTTCTACGATGTCTGAGTCCCCCGATGCTTGCCCTTTACTGCACAGTCTGCAGGGCTCCTGACTCAGGCCAACCTCTTTCCTGACCAGGAATGCCTCCTGGCCCAAGCCTCTACCCACCACCTCTTCTTCTCCCCCAGATTTTATACTTAGTGATTCCGTTTCGCTGTGATTTTTGACATCTTGGGCATGTCTTGCCCTCTACTGACTGTTGGACTTTGCCTGTGGCTTCCTTCAGCTGCCACTCTCCCTCTCTGTCTCGTCTTTACAGCCTCCTGAGGTGGGATACTGCCACTTTTATGCAGTTATCCACGACTCGGACTCTCGAGGAATATGTTGGGCCTGTGGATAAGGACACAGGCTTTAAAATTACTTGATATTTGACTGTAAATTAAGTATTCTGATTAGTAAGGGCAGACTGCGGGGGTTGGGGGGAGCCAGGTGCTCCCAGTGGTGACAATAAAGTGTTGTCTTTTTCTTGTTGTTGTTCCTGTAGGTATATTTCCTATATGGACATTTGAGGGTAGGTTGGGAGGGTTGGTGGAGCCAAGAGGATGGCCATCCCTCTGCCCAGTCCTTTTCCTTTCAGCATAGCAGGTTCCTTGTAACAAGAAGTGAACAGATAGAACTGAGATCAGACAGAACATGTTGAATAAATATTGAAATCCTCACACTTCAGGTGGCGGGGAGAGCCATAAGGTTGGAGTTACCTTTGTCTAGTGTGGGACAGAACTTTTTGGGGGGAACAGAGGGAAGGGATCCCATTTCCTCTCTTTCACTTTCCCTTTGCAGGATGGGAGGAGGGAGAAAGGAGGAGAGTGACCAGACCTGGAAGGGGAGGCAGTGGCGCAGACCCCCTTCCTTTAAAAATCCTAGGCCCTGGGACGCCTGGGTGGCTCAGTTGGTCAAGCGGCTGCCTTTGGCTCAGGTCATGGTCCCAGCGTCCTGGGATCGAGTCCCGCATCGGGCTCCTTGCTCAGCGGGGAGCCTGCTTCTCCCTCTGCCTCTGCCTGCCACTCTCTGCCTGTGCTCGCTCGCTCTCTCTCCCTCTCTCTCTGACAAATAAATAAATTAAAAAAAAAAAAAATCCTAGGCCCTCACAGATTTCCCAGAGGCTCCTGGGGTGGCTTAGACTCCACCCTCTTTGTCTTCCGGTTCTGGGCTCCAGCTGTAGCGTTTAAATCTGGCGCCCTTCACGTGGATTGGCTCGCTCAGGGAGGGGTTGGCTGGCTGCGTGCTACCACTCCTCCTCGCCTTTTTCCCCGGGCAAAAGGTTTTCAAATTGGGCCAATCGGCGGGCGCGCTCCCTCAGCCGTGGCGCGTCACGGAAGGGTTAACTGCAGCCAACCGGAGGCGGGTATTCGAGAAAAGGGCCAATCAGGAGGGCGCGGAGGTGTGCCCTGGGGGCTTATAAGGGCGGCCCCTGGGCGCGCGCGGCAGCAGTTGGACTGCGGCGGGCGGCAGTTCGTTGGTCCCGTTCGAGGCGTCCCTCTTCACCGCTCTTCTACCTCGCGCAGCATGTCGGGCCGCGGCAAGACCGGCGGCAAGGCCCGCGCCAAGGCCAAATCGCGCTCGTCGCGCGCCGGCCTCCAGTTCCCAGTGGGCCGCGTGCACCGGCTGTTGCGGAAGGGCCACTACGCCGAGCGGGTCGGCGCCGGCGCGCCGGTGTACCTGGCGGCGGTGCTCGAGTACCTCACCGCGGAGATCCTGGAGCTGGCGGGCAACGCGGCCCGCGACAACAAGAAGACGCGGATCATCCCCCGCCACCTGCAGCTGGCCATCCGCAACGACGAGGAGCTCAACAAGCTGCTGGGCGGCGTGACGATCGCCCAGGGAGGCGTCCTGCCCAACATCCAGGCCGTGCTGCTGCCCAAGAAGACCAGCGCCACCGTGGGGCCGAAGGCGCCCGCGGGCGGCAAGAAGGCCACCCAGGCCTCTCAGGAGTACTGAGGGGCGCCCGCGCCGCAGCCGGCCCCCCATGCCACCACAAAGGCCCTTTTAAGGGCCACCACCGCCCTCACGGAAAGAGCTGAGCCACGTCGGGCTCAGGGCGGGCGGCCGCGGCGCTCGGCTCCGGCTCCCCCTCCCGCGTCGCCGCCGCCGCCCGGCCCGCCCCTCCCCCGCGCGGGCCCGTCGGTCCTCGCGCCCGCTGCCGCCAGGCCGGGGGGCGGCCCGGCTCTCCTGGCGCAGAGGCCCGAGCGCTGCCGCCGGGAGGGGGCCGGGGGCGCGCAGCTACCCTCCGCGGCGCCCGTGACTCAGCCGCCCGGTTCCGGAACCGCCGATGGGCCGCAGAGAGGCCGCGGCGCCTCCTGGAAGAGCCGCTCACCGCTCTGACGCAGGGCCGAGACTCTCCAGATGCGGCCGGGAAGAACCGTTCACTGTTGGCCCCGGCGCCCCCCGCCCCCCACCCCGCCGTCTGCTCCCGCGGGCCGGACGCTTCGGGGACCGCCGCCTGGGCCTCGGCGGGGGAGGGGCAGGGGCCCGGGTTTGCGCCCCGCGGGCCGTGGGGACCGCAGGAGGTGTGCGCGCGCCCGCGGTGACCGCAGCCCGGCCCTCGGGCCCCGCCGCTCGTCCCACTTCCCTCCGGGCCACTACTCCGCGGGCCACGCACCTCCGTACCAGCACCGGCCGGTTCGTCCGCGTCTGCACTGAGCCTCCGATTGCTTCGGAACTGGAATCTTGCAGCTACAACCCACCCAAGACTAGGACCTTACTGTATTGGGGAGTTTCAGATGGACTAATTTTATTAAAGGATTTTTTTTTTTTTTAAAGAAGTGTCTGTTGTCATTCTTTTAAGAGTTGTAGCACAGGCGACTTTGTAGACTCCTATCCTGAGGTGGGGTGCGGGGGGGCGGGGACTCCCTGATACACGGCCCACCTATCAGATGTCCATATGGGCTAGCTGGAGAGGGGCAAGTCCTAGGTTTCTCTGATCACCACTCTTTCATGGGAGACCATTTGTTGTTTGAAATGAGAACTGTGGCAGGAACAGAAAACATTCCAGGAGAACTTTGCACAGAGGTCCCAGCCTCTGAAGAGTACAGGCTTTGTGTCTGTCCTTATCTTTCCTGCAACCCCACCAAAAACAAAGTCACCTTGAGAGCTGGTTTATTAGTTGAGTTGGTTACATTCGAAGGCCGTGGCTTGAACTTTTTCTCTAAAGAGATGAAACCCCCACCTACTGTGGAGGCAAGGCACTCCCCACAGCCCCAAGGTGAGGCAAGTCTCTGACCTTGCAGTTCAGTCCCCTGGAGTAATCACTCTCCAGGTAGCAGTGAGGATGGGGCACTGAGGGCTGGGAGGTAGGCACTGAACAATAGCGACCCAGGCACCTGTGCCCCACAGACCAGTTAGTGGGCATCATTAAGCTGCCGTGCAACATCCAGTATATTCTTGGCTCCTTTGTTCAGCAACAAACTGGCCAGGCTGATGCCTAGGTTCTCAGCAGCCAGCTGGGCTTCCCGTGGAATGTTCCGGGCAGTGATCCCCACCAGCTGCGGATCATCCTCAGGGCCATCTTCCTGCTAGGTGAGGGAAGGAGGTGGGATCTGGTCAGCAGGAAAGAGAGGTAACGGGCAGGTCGGTTTCTCCCCCTCTCCCTCACCCTCCAGCTTTGGCACCTGGGGAGTGACCCGGATGGTGGCCTGCATGGTCTCTTGCATGCTATCTGAGCCGTCTAGACTCCAGACTCCTCCGGTCAGGTACAGCTGGCAAAGCAAACAGGTTACCTCAGCATATTCTGAGAGAGAACTATTAGAAACCCGGGCTCTTGCAGGCAAGATGCACAGAACTCGTCACCGTGCTCCCTTACCAGCCTTCCCTTCCACCTTCCCCTGCGTACTTGCCCATCCTTCATAGCCGTATGCACAGCCACTGGCACACTGCAACCTCCTTCCTGCAATAAGAAGTTCTCCATGTGAGCTAGGGACTCAACAGCACCACGCGGCCAGAGTGGTCAGAAGACGCAACTGAGACTGAGGCAGGGGCCCAGACTTGGGTCCTGTCCATACATTCAAGAATGAGTTACCACTCAATAAAGAGCATTAATATGAGAAATCTCCCCCTCGACTATTCCCAACTCCTCAAGTCCCCACCCCTCCACCGGTGGAACATGGACCCTACCAGGTGCCTCAGGAACGCTCGCTCGGCAATGCAGCGAAGCAGAGTCTCCGGGTCATGCAACACACCCACCAGATCCAGCATGTCCTGGTCCTTGGCTCGGACTTCCACGCCCAGGGCCCCCTGATGGAGAAACAGCTCAAGATATCAGGCCTAATCTTTCCCCAACCAATGGAGGTGAGGACAGGAACCAGCCCACCTCCAACTGCTCCCCACGGTCCCTTTCAGCCCAGAAGCCTCCCAAGGACTGCCCCTCCCTAGAACTGTTCATGCCGGGAGAAACAGATGTAGAAGGTTATGAGACCAGCTTTTTGGTTGACAGCAGAAGAAAGGGCACATCAACACATGGCTTCCCTGGTCAAACATACCTGACCCACAGCATACATGCATTCCTCTGGGTGTAGGATCTGCAGGGGCAGAACAGGCAGTCAGAAGGGTGGAGATGGGGGTGGCTAAAAGCAGACAGTAGTTGAGAGGGGGTTTCCCTACCACACAGAAAGCCTAAGTAGGCAAAAGTGGGACTCTGGCCTTTGATCCCCAATCTTCATAGCCTTGGACCCATGCCCAGCTTATACTGTTAGAGGTAGGGTGTTCAGAAAGAGAATACAGGCAGGAAAAGGAGGAAGATTAACTGGGGATGGAACAAGGACAGCCCCTACCTGCCCCACCCGGTGCTGCCAGCCCATGCGCTGTAGGCCAGCGGCGGCCAGGATGATGGCACTGAACTCCTGCAGCTCGTCCAGCTTCCGCAGCCGCGTGTTGAGGTTTCCCCGCTGTGGGGAGATGCTAAGGACCACAAGCACTGGGCAGTCCCGAGCCTCACACTGCTTCCCATGCCCGAGTCCTTCTGTATCTAACATCTCTCCTTTGGTCTTCTGCTTACCGATTACAGCTAACATTTACTTCATTACACTTGAGCTACACACCAGACAATGATAAAGTCCTTTATAGGGATTCACTGAGTGGCTCAGTTCATTAAGCATCTGCTGTCGGCTCAGGTCATGATCCCAGGGTTCTAGGATCGAGTCCTGAAATGGGCTCCTTGCTCAGCAGGGAGCCTGCTTCTCCCTCTCTCTGCTGCTCCCCCTGCTTGTGTGCGTGCGCTCTCTCTCTCTGGCAAATAAATAAAATAAAAATAAATATATATAAAATAAATAAATGTTATAAAATAAAAAACAAGAAAATAAATAAATAAAAATTAAAAATAAATAAATAAATAAAGTGCTTTACCTACTCCTATTTAATTTTCAAAACCCAGTGAGGTAGGTATTCTAATTATTTTCATTTTATAGATGAGGAAAATGATGCAGAGAAGTTAACTAACTTGACAAGGTTATGAGACCTCCAAGAGGCATTCCCTGACCCCCAAGTCTGTCATAGATGTTCCAGTTAGAAGCTTCCAGAGAATTCCCTACTTTGTGCATGGGAGTGCTTAACACATACCATTTTGAAAATTAGCTTTATAAAACACTCGATATGCTTAGAATATCAAAATACAGTAGAATATGAAATAAAAGGGAAGCACCCTCCTCCTCCCCGCCTTCCCAAGTAATCACTGTTCAGTACCACTCTGTATTATCAATGCTCATTTGTCATCAGAACAAAAATGTAAAACTCTATAAGCAAAGACAACGTTGGTCTTGCTCACCATTGTCCCCAGTGCCAGGCACTGGCCTGGGGCTAAGAAAATATGAAACGATTATGAATGGATGGATGGATGGATGGGTAGATGGATGACAGGGCAAACACTGGAGAAGAGACACTCCATTGGCCCATACCCACTTCCTCTGGAAGCTCCTTTTGCTCTCATGATTCCCTGGGTCCTCTGGACCCAGCCTTCCTCCTTGACTACCGGCCCCTCCCTCCTTGGAAAGGATACAATGCTCTTGAACTCCAGGTGTGGGAACTTTCTCTGCAGCTGGGCGGCTCTCCGCAGGGAGCTGGTTCCCACCACACTGCTCAGAGGGTTTAAAATGAGATTTAACCCGAGATTTCCTCCTCTTCCTCCCGGCCCTCCACCATCTGTGCATGTCCCACCAGGATGCCTATCCAGGTCCCACTCACCTCTTCTCTGGCAAGGTTTCTAGGGTTTTCCCAACAAATTTTGGGTGAAAGACAACAGCATCATAAGGGTTCTCCCGCCTGGAGACAGAGGGAAAGTCAAAGAATGAGGATGAGATCTCAGTGCAGATCACTTTCAGGCTCTCTCCATAACCAGCTAACTGGCATGTTCTCAATTTCCTGCCATGTCTGTCACTCCTCAGTCCTAGAGGCACAGGGCAGAGTCCCAAAGGGAAAAGCAGAGGTTAACATGATGCTTCCCCCCACCCCATGCCCGACTTCACGGTTCTTACTTGCAGATGGCCCCAATGGTAAAGCCAGGAGGAAGCACGGTGGGCAGGTCCTTCAGGGAGTGAACGACCAGGTCCACTCTAGAGAGATGGAAGAGGGAGGCAAGAAGAAGGGGTCCCAGCAGCAGGCTCCCACCCCTCCTCCACCTATGCCCACCTCTACTTCAGTGGTGTGCTTAGAGCAGATCAGGAAGCGGGCCTGCCCAATACCTCAGGACCCTGAGCCCTGTACCCTCCCTTCTGTCCCCTTTCCCCAGCCAATCCTGCCTTCCAGGCAGCCAGATGGCTCAGAACCAGGACACTCCCCTTTTCTGAGGCCTGAGAAACCCACATATGAGCCTCCCTCTAGCCTATCCAAAGGTTGAAGCCCCATAGTCTAGCTGACATCCAGATCTGATGTGCACAGGGGTCCTAGCAAGAGACTGAGTAAGAACTGTCTTTCACTTACTCATTCTTCTCCAGCGCATGTTCCAGCTCCTTGGTAAACAGGCTCTTCTCTCCAATCTGCCAGTCAAAAAAGAGCCTGAGACGGGCGCCTGGGTGGCTCAGTCGGTTAAGTGGCTGCCTTCAGCATGGGTCATGTTCCCCGGGTCCTGGGATCGAGTCCCATGTTCGGCTCTCTGCTCAGGGAGGGAGTCAGCTTCTCCCTCTCCCTCTGCCCCTCCCACCCAATGTGCTCCCTCCCTCCCATCCCTCTTTCTTTCAATTAAATAAATAAATCTTTAAAAATAAAAAATAAGGGGTGCTTGGGTGGCTCGGTCAGTTAAGCTTCTGTCTTCCACTCAGATTATGATTTTGGGGTCCTGGGACTGAGCGCTGCCTCGGGCTCCCTCCTTCTCCCTCTCCCTCTGCCCTTCCCTTTTGCGCACGCTCTCTTTCTCTTGCACTCTCTCAAATCAATAAATAAAATATTTAAAAACAATAATTAAAAAATAAGAAAAGAAAGAAAGAAAAAAGAAAGAGCCCCAGAGTGAATCTCTTGGGGGAAGGAAAGAGGAGGGAGGGAAAAGGAATGGGGGAATATGTTACCTTAGAGAGTGCAGTATCAAGAATCTTGTCCCCTGTGGTGGACATAGCAACTGAGGAGAGAACCAACCAGAAGCTCATTGATCAGTATTTCCTGAGCCCAGCACTGTGGATGCAGAGGCACATATACCCCAACCCCTGCCCTTTAGGAATGAAATGAGCTAGCAGGAGGACTAGACACCCCAATAGAAAGACCCAAAGCAGAGGTGTTAAACGCCAGGCTGGCCCAGCAAGTCAGAGTTGAAAGTGTTCAGAGGAGGAAATGGCCCTTCAAACTGGGGACAGCCAAGAATTCTCAGAGGCTGGGCGCCTGCATGGCTCAATGGGTTAAGTGTCTGCCTTCAGCTCGGGTCATGATCCCGAGGTCCTGGGATGGAGACTCGCATCAGGCTCCTTGCTCCGGGGCCTGCTTCTCCCCCTCCCTCTGACTGCTGCTCCCTCTGCTTGTGCTCTCTGTCTCTCTGTCAAATAAATAAATAAAATCTTAAAAAAAAAAAAAATTTCTCAGAGGCAATGGGATGAAGCTTTGAGCCTACGGAAAGCCAGAAATGCTGTGTTTGCCTCTCCGGGGGCAGAAGGGCTTCCTTCCCATTATCTTCCACTCCTGTCCAGAAAACTCACCGATTTCAAACTGCAGACCTGGGTAGAAGGCTTTCAGCATTGCCACCACACTGTCTGTCTGTATGCGAGCCAGCTGGGGGCAAACATTCCGATTAGTCCTGTCCTTCCCTGCCACTACCCAGAGCTCACACCCTCACTGGGTGAGGGACATACTGAAGGAGCGGGAATTCAGAGAGGGGTTTGAATGCCTACTTGGGCAGGAGAGGGGTCTGGTCTGGGAGCTCTCTGTACCCCGACAGCTTGCCCAGACCCTCTCTCCACAGAATGCAATATGCCATTCTCCATGGGATTTAAAACCCAGCTACCCCATTTATCTTCCATTTTCGAGGTTCTGGGAATTAACCCTCTGGGCCTCCCAGCTTGTGATACCGCCAGCACAGAACTCTTCCCACCAACTTCCTCCGCCCAGTAACTGTACTAACCTGGCTCTTTCGGGTACCCACACGAATCACTCTCATCTTTGGGCCGTTTTCTTCCTGCAGGAAAAAAAAATCCCCAAGTCACAGTCCCCTCTGTTCCTTGTGTTCTTCAATACCTTGTCCAAGAACCAGAATCACGGGCCTGGAAGCAAAGGACCTCGGCCCCTGGCCTGCGGCCTGCTGAGCCTTGGTGTGGGGAAATACTCCAACACTGGTCCCTTTACCTTCCTCAGAATCTTCTGCCCTCCTCACAGATCCAAAGAAACAGAGACCTGAGGGAAGCGCCAGCAGGACCCACGGTTGCTGTTGCTCTAATAACCGGACACTGAGCCCTGAGGCCCATCCTGGCTAAGCCTGTGGGAGTGCTGCACACATAGCCAGGTGGGTAAGGAGATAAGGCCCATCAGCCCCGCCACAGGGAGGGAGGCTCCCGCAGCAGACAGGGGCAGGGCAGCTGGGGCCGCCGAGAATGTGCGCTGAGTCACTGAGGACAAGTTCGGTATCCACAGCACAGCAGGCGGGGGTGTGTTGCCACCTTGATGGGAACAGCTACCCCACAGCTGCCACACCACGGATCCCCTAATCCGGCTGGAACGCAACAGAAAGGATTGGGGTCAACAGATCTTACAGAGAGTCCTGCTCAGCCTCTTGGCAGGCTGACCTTGAGCACATCCTCTCCTCAGTATCTGTTTATCTATAAAATGAAGAGGTTTGGACCCTAGTATTTTTTGCCTCAGATGTTCTACAAGACTTAAAAGGCTAAGCTGCCTAACGTCCGTTCTCCTAGAGTGCTGCCTCTGGTCACACCAATCAGAAATATTGGAACATCGCTGTTCCAATTGGCGCATCACCAAGCTAGGAACTCAAAGGGACACACCTCTTCTTCCTGCCAAGGCACTTGTGACAAAGGTGTTCAGTGCCATGCAGGTAGAACTGCGTGCCTCAGTCTGAGGTCCTATCTCTTTCTAGATCAGAGAGTAGCCACTGCACATAATGTCAACTTTCCCTATTCTGAGATCTTCATCCCATGGAGGTGCTTTGCAGGCAAGCCTCTGGGCCCTCTGTTGTTGGAGGATGGGACAGCTGGCTGCTCCTGGACCCTAGTCTACAGCATTGCTATTAGTTCTCCCATAAATAACCCTATGGACCCTGAGCCAGTCAGGCTAGGCCTGAAATGCTAAACATGGCCCCTAAAATTCTGGGCCACTGGGAGCCCATATAAAGTAATCTAAGGTCCCAGAAACTGCTAGGTTGAAATAATCCCTTAACTGCATCGATTCTGCATGGCATATTTTATTCCATTAAAAAGTATTTATTAAAGGGGCGCCTGGGTGGCTCAGTGGGTTAAAGCCTCTGCCTTCAGCTCAGGTCAGGATCCAGGGTCCTGGGATCGACCCCTGCATCCGGCTCTCTGCTCCGCGGGGAGCCTGCTTCCTCCTCTCTCTCTGACTGCCTCTCTGCCTACTTGGGATCTTTGTCTGTCAAATAAATAAATCTTTTAAAAAAATATTTATTAAACCTGTATATGCTGGAACTATTACTTTTAATCTTCACGAAAACTCTATCAGGTAGACAGGACAGGTATCTCGGGGACCATGTTACAGGAGTAACTGAGAAGTGAAATGACTTGCCCAGAGTCACACAGCTAATAATGGGAAAAGAGCTGGAGCCAGAATCCAGATTTTCCTACTCCTCGCCCAGTGCTCAAGGAAGTCCGTAATGGCAAAAAATCCCTCTCCTCCCCAGCAGGCTGCACGTCGGAAGATAAGCAGCTGCCCCATCTCTTTCTTATCTCAGACTGGCAGCGGCCTCCACAGGCTTTAGTTCCATCTACGCAAGCCCAGAGGTCCTGCTGCAAGCTAGGGAGAAGACTCAAGGGTGCCGCCCCACCCACCACAGTCACCCAAAGGTGTCTCAGCTGGGGACCTTGAGAGTAGGCTGAGGCTGGGTGACCGCTAAAAGAGAAAAAAGAGAGAAGGCGCACTTCCAAGATGTTTGTGTGCAGCTGGGGGACTTGCGGGTACGCTCTCCTCTCGGGATCCAAACTGGAACAGATTCCCAAGGTGGCCGAATCCCGCCTCGGCCCTGTCTCGTTGTGAAAAGGTTCCGGGAATAGCACCTCGTCTGGTGGAGATGAACTTTCCTGGGCTGGGTCATTAAATCTAGGGCCGTGGATGCCCGGCACGGCGGAACCCCACCCAGATGCCCGCAGGGATGGGGGTTTCGTTCCAGACGATCCTTCCTCTCTTAACCCCGCCCCCACCGCTCACCCAGTTCCCCTGTCCTTCCTAAGGGCAACCCAGCTACTGGCCCTTTAAAAACTGTTTCCACCGCCCCCCAAAATGACGGATAGTCGCTCCGACCAATAGACGACGGAGGGTGGCAACCTGGAGCCAATCGTTGGGCCGCCAGTCCGGAACGCCGAAGTTGCGAGAATCCCCGGCTCAGTACTCACCGCCGTCGCTGCCCCGTTGCCGTTGCCAGACATGGCTGTGCTCGGGAGGTAGGCCCGGCGGGGTGCCGCCGAGGTCCCCCGAGAGCCGGGGGAGCCGGAGGGCCCGGCCAGCGGGCAGCGGGTGCACGCGGGTCCGAGCTCCTGCAGCCTCAGGTTCAGGGCCCTGCGTCACTTCCGGCACCCGCCCTCAGCCGGGAGGACCACCCTCGGGGCGGGAGTTAGAACGGTTGCGACAGAGACGACCTTACCCACCTGTTACCGCCTCTGCTCTGTCAGGCTGGTGGGGACCGTGGCTTCCCGTCCGCCCCAATCTTCCTACCTTGAGACCGGGGCCTTACTGTTCCTTTCTTTTACATACACCTCATTTTGAATCAAGAATGCTGATGGTCAGTGACTAAGATTTGCTCCCCAGAGTCACCCACAGAGCAAACTGTGCAGCCTCCCGACCACCACCCAAAAGGATAGTCAAGCCGAAGTGAGCCCGAAAGAAGAGTGTTACCCTAAAATGCTGCGTTGGGAAGTAACGCGTCCTTGAGCCCCGTCCACACCCCTTCGGCTGGATTAGACACCTCCAAACAAGAGGGTGCTCCAGAAAATTGGCCCCCCGGAATGCTACAGCTTTCTCTCCTAGCTGTGGCACAACCAGTGAGTGCAGCTTATGTGGTGCTCCCCTGGTTCCGTTAAAGCTTAGCTCCGCTACAACCCTGAAGTAGGCTAAACATTCCTACTTTTTAATTGAGGAAACTGGTTCAGAGATCAAAGGTCATGCCTAAAGACAAATAACTGAAGAGGGAGTGCTAACACATTATTAATGTTAGTGGGAAAGGGCGTGTTAGGAAAAGTGCTTTATTCACTAACAGTATTAATAACCATGTACCGAGCACCCGTGGGCTAACCACTATCAAAAGAACTGGACAGCCGTTTGCTCCTTTGGCCTTCGTAACAGCTGTACGAGTAAGGTGTTCTCATTCCTGATGTACAGATGAAGAAACTGAGGCTCAAAGGAGGTAAGAGATGCCCTAAATCAAACTAGGATTCAAACTTGGGTCAGCTGACCCAAAGTCTCTATTTTTAGCCACGATAAATATAGTGTATTCTACCTCTTCTGAATACTACCTAAAGCACAATGTCCAAGGTTACTTTCTTGGGCTAAGCAGCCCCATAGGAGCAATTTTCCTTTTAAAAAATTTTTTAAAGTAGGCTCCATGCTGGGCTTGGAGCACAATGCAGGGCTTGAACTCACAACCCTGAAATCAAGATCTGAGCCAAAACCAAGAGTTGGATGCTTAACCAACTGAGCCACTAAGGTGCCCCAGAGCAATTTTCTGACAGGCAGTGTAACCCAAATTATAGGCAGACACCTAGCAACACAAACTTCAGCTGGCAACTTTGAAGAGATTAGAAATAAATGTTTTAGTCAAGGGCAAAGGGCTCTTTATCCTGCTTATCATCTGGTACTAAATCCAGCAAGACACCAACCTACCGCTGGGAAGGCAGGCCTCAACTCCAGGATCCCTACCAGAGTCTGCCTCCTGCTTGAATATGTGGTTGACACGAGAGCCACAGAGACCAGCCAGGCTGCAGAGCAGGTGCTGTTTTGGAGACCTTGGTCCAGGCTGCTCTTGGAGCAGAAAGGTATCAGGCTTTTTGCTGAGGTTCCTAAATCAAAGTCTACCAGGTGCCACAGGCTCCGCCCATTGCTGGAATGAGGTCTTGTCAACACGGTCTTCAAGGAACTGTGCAGGAAAGGAAGCAGGGGCCCTCCAGAGCAGAGGAAAGGTACAGTTTACACAGCTACGAATTACCATGAAGTCCCCAGAATAAACCCTTCAACCCCCAAACTATTATATTCTTTTATTTATAGACTCTGGGAGCAAGGACCCAAGCACAGCCTGGTGCTCTTGGAGAGAGAATAAAGCAGCTATTGTTCATACTCAGAGGTTGCTGAGGTGCCCTCCCCCGCTGGTCTGGAATGATCCACACTGCTCAAAAAGTCAACAGGAGGAATGGCGGGCTGGCCAAAGAAGGAAGGAGAAAAAGAAAGTCCCCTTTACTCCTGAGGGCCATGGCGTTGGATCAGGGTGTAGTCCCGGGCACGTGTGCCTGCCTCCTGTGCAACAGCCCTGCCTCTGTCCCCCGAGTCTCCACTGCTGCACCCCCACTCTCACACCTCGCCCCCTGAGCTGCTTAAGTGCCCCTCCTGGAGTGCATGAGCAGGTCCCGCTGCAGTCCAGCCTCCAGACTTGCAGTCAGCCGGGCCGCGGGAGGGTCGGTCAGCAGAGTCAATTTGTTGAAAACCCCTCGGCCAAAGTAGTCCGCGATCACAGAGAAGCTATCGTTGGAGCACTTGAGCTGCAGGGAAAGAGAGAGAAGAATCAGAACTGCAGGTCTCCCAGTCCTCAGTGAGAGAAGGAAACCAGCCGATGCTCCGGTGAGGCTCGGGGGGTGGGGCAGCTATCCACGCACTCACGCCCACCTGGTGCTGGAACTGATCGTGCAGATCGCGTTTCTGTTCCTGGGCCCGGATCATATCCATGACCTTCCGGTTTTCAGGGAGGCAGGTGGGACAGTCGGCATCACTTTCCGAGTAACTCTCAAAGCAGTGTTGGTGGAAGGAGTGACCGCAGAGAAAGTGGACGGAGGGCAACTCCAAGGCACTGTTACAGATGCTGCACTTGGTCTTCTGGAAGATCTTCGGACTGCAGGCAAGGGAGACCAGAAGGGAGTGGCAAAAAGTGAGAGCAGAACCGAGAGCCAGAAGCAGAGAGAAGGTCGTTGGAGTCAAGGAGAAGAGAGAGGTCCCTGGAAGGGACTGCAAGGCCCTGCCCTTGTCACCAACAGGGAGTCAAATGAGGATACCCTGCCTTGGGCCTGCAGTGAGTCTCAGCATGCTCCCCGCAAGGCCAGCTAACGCTTTCAGTTTTCACAACTACCACTAAACTGTCCTTTTGTTTTTTTAAACTGCAGCATGGCTGACATAGGTCATGTTAGTTTCAGGTGTACAACAGCGTAACTGACGGGTCTGTGTCCTGCTGCGCCCACCACGAGGGTAGCTACCGTCTATTACCACAGAGCACTATTAGCACACCACTGGCCCTATTCCCTATGCTCTACCTTTCATCCCTGAGACTTAGTCATTCCATAATTGGGCACTTATACTGGTCTTTCCCGTCTCTACTCAGATGTGACCTTTCCGGTGAGGCCTTTCCTGGCCATCTTCTACACGAGAATGTACACACGCTCTGCACCCTCCTCCCCTTCCTGAACTCAATTCTTCCTTAGACCCTATCATCATCTAATATAACATTTTGCTTACTCAGTGTCTATTTCTATCTCTACGTTGTAAGCACCATACAGCAGGGCTTTTTGTCTGTGTTGTTAAGAACAGTGCTTGAGACGTAACAAGGGCTCAGTAAATATTTGTGGGATGAAAAAACTCTTCTTCTCTAATAAATATTTTATAATGTTAAGGACAGATTAAAACTTAAAAGTAGGAGATTAATATATAGTACAAATACTTCTAATTATCCACTTCTTATATCTTCTAAAGCCAAGTTGGTTTTTTTTTTTTTTTTACTTCTGATAGCTTCCAACCACAACTTAGATGTGTTGTTAAGAAAAGTAAAACACAGACTTCTGGGGTGCCTGAGTGGCGCAGTTGGTTAAGCAACTTGCCTTCAGCTCAGGTCATGATCCTGGAGCCCTGGGATTGAGTCCCGCATCTGGCTCCCAGCTCCATGGGGAATCTGCTTCTCCTTCTTACCTTCTCTGCTCTCATGCTCTCTCTCGCTCTCTCTCCCTCAAATAAATAAATAAAATCTTTTTTTTTTTTTTAAGATTTTATTTATTTATTTGACAGACAGAGATTACAAGTAGGCAAGAGAGGCAGGCAGGGAGAGAGAGGAGGAAGCAGGCTCTCCGTGGAGCAGAGAGCCCGATGTGGGGCTCGATCCCAGGACCCTGGGATCATGACCCGAGCCAAGAGCAGAGGCTTTAACCCACTGAGCCACCCAGGCGCCCTAAATAAATAAAATCTTAAAAACAAAACAAAACACAGACTTCTATAGAAAGAAAAGTACCTGCCACAAGTAACATTCTCCAAAGCCCAATAAATAACCATCTATGGGATAAATCATTCTTTGGAATTCCTCCGTTAAGACAGATCTTTAAGAATGAAATGTCTGAACACGCTCCATCTAACCCTCTACGAAAAGTATTTAGTGACACCTGGTGAAGAACGAGGCCATCCCCTGGGGCTCTGCACATATCCAGTTGCCAAGTACCTCGCCTTGAGCTCCTGGATCTCCTGGCGGATGCGGGTGGTCTCCTCTCGGTACCGCCGCACCCGGAGTTCATCCTGTGCGATCTGCTGGCTCTGTTTCTGCAGTTTTTGGACCAGGTAATCCCGGATGACAGAGAGGGTGGCTGTGGAGTTGTGGGCCAGCGTCTGCACCACTGAGATTGGGTCGGGAAGGAAAGGAGACAGTGAAGCACGCGGCGCCCTCTGGATGGCATGGAAGAACCCCTGCCCAGAGCTGTTGGTGGCCCGCACCCCCCTCGGCCCCGCTACCCTGTCCTCTCAAGCACCTAGTAGAGGCGGCATGAGGTTCTTGTTCTCAATGTGCTTGAGCACAGCGGCCACGTACTCCTTGCAGTCCTCCTCCTTCCGGGCGAAGTAGCTGAGCGCCTGCTCCCACAGGGAGGGCTCCTGTTCCCCGTGGCGCTCGCACACGGCCACCACCTGCCGGTACTGCTCGTGCTGCATGTGGTAGTGCATGATCTGCTGGAACCTGGGGCCGGGACAGGGCACACTCAGCGGCCATCCCCGGACACTGGGACCCTTCCCCCTTCCTGGAACTTGCCCCACATCTTACAGCTTCCCCTGCTCGTAGAGATAAAGGACCCCATCCTGGAAGTCGTGCATCTGGCAGAGGACCAGGGCCTTGTCAAAGACATCGCAAAAGCGGCCGCTCTTCAGCAGGGAGATGGCCTCTGCATGAAGCTTCTCTTTGACCTAAGGAAGGAGAAGTGTGCTGCTGGCCAGAGGGCAGAATCACAGGGTCTCCGTGACAAGCCCAATCAATCACCTCTTCAACCGCATCTTCACAGGGGACCACTTAGCCCCCCGGAGGGTGAGGTGTTATTGGTCTAAAGGCAGCGGCAAAAGGCCACCACAGAAAGTGGAAGAGGAGCACCTCTGCCAGGCCTCACCTGGGGATCCTTCTCGTGGGCCCAGTTCTGCAGTCGCAACTCCAGAAGCGTGTCGTAGATGCCCTGAGGTGAGTCGGGCTGGACCTCACTCATGTGTTCCAGGAAAGCTTTCAACTCTCGAGGGTTGTTGGCAAAGATGGGGATGAACTCCTCAGAGTTGGCCTGGGGTGGGGAAGAAGGGGAGGGAGGAGGCCAAGTGAATGGGCATGGTCTCCTTGAGGCCCCCCGAGGTGATCCCTGATGTCCAAAAGCCATTCTCCCTGAGGTCTCACCCTGCAGCCTGGGGCCTCCCGATCGCCTCGACCTTCGAGGCTAGGCTGATAGTCTGTACAGAGCCCCTTCAGCAACTGGGTCGTCTGCTCTGGTATATGGTGCATGAGGATTTTGCCATAGCGTTTCATGTTGCTCTCGGCCTGCTCGAAAGGCAGCTTGCCGATATACCGGAGGGCTTCCTGATAATTCTGGAGAGAGGTAACGGGCAGAGGAAGCGCGTGCTCCTGCCTCACCCACCAGGAAGCACTCTCATCTTTCCAAGAATGTCCTAGCAAAAGAACAGGTCTCTGTCTCACTTACCTTGATGTCTTCTAACTGTATCTTTAAGTACCACTCATGATGGGCATGGTTCTCAGCTAAGTAGAGGGCGTGGGAGTAGTAGCCGGCCTGCCGGAGGACCTTGATGGCTGTCTCCACATCAAAGTGGACTTCACTCTCGCTCTTTGTCTGCCAGGGAGACATGAAACAGTCATTCACAGAAATGGGCTTGGAGAACGGAGAGGAAACATGCATCTGATTCTAAGACCAGATTCTTCTTCTTCTTCTTCCCTTTTTTTTTTTTTTTTTTAGAGTAAGCTCTAGACCTAATGTGGGGCTTGAACTCACAACCCAGAGAATCAAGAGTCACATGGCTCTACTGACTGAGCTAGGCAGGTGCTCCCAGATTCTTCAGATAGCAATAAAGGCAAGGCCAGGTCAGTGCGAGACCAGTAATAATAATAGTAAAGCAAATAAATAAAGCCCATTGTTTTAGAAATTATGTCTTCTCAGAAAGTCTCTAAGAACCAGTCTTCCTCTGCCCCTACTATTTCAGGGACTCCTGTGGGGACCCAGGGGCCTCCCAATGTTAATTCCGAGCTTAGATACTATGGGAAGTCCAAGCATCAAAAAACGAGGGGAGCTGGGAGAGAACTAGCACGAAAGGCTGTTCTTCTTTCCAGTTTATAGAACAGAGGATCCTGGTCCCCACATAAGATCAGCTCCTTCCTCTCCCAGCATCTGCTGAGGGGCAAACCCTGGTAGGGCCACCTCATGCTCAGTGGGATCCTTAGGGACTCTCCCACTAACACCCCCTGCACCTTGATGAACTCCTCTAGCTTTGAGCTGTCCTTGAGCTTGGTATAGCAGTTGAGCAGCAGGGTGGTGTGGTCGGCATTGGCCAGGGACTGCCGGTGAAGGGTCTGCAGGTAGGCGGTCAGGTTGTGGATGCGCTGGGCATCCAGAAACTTGCGGATCACATAGGATGGCTCCAACTTTCCTATGGTTCTGGAGAGACACGTGCATCACATAGTATCTTCATCAGTGTACTTTTCAACCTTTCAAATACATAGGAATCACTTGCAGGTCTTCTTAAAATGCAGATTCTGTTTCGAGAGGTCTGGGATAAGGCCTGAGTCTGTATTTCTAACAAAGACTCAGATGATACCAATGCTCCTGGATTATGGACCATGTGAGAAAGCAAGGCTCCAGAGCACCAATTCTTAAACCTGGCTGAAAACAGGAATTCTAGAAAGGTAGGGAAAGGAGCTAGACAGGGCCCCCAAGCCCCTTATTAGGGCAGAAAATTCCAAGAATTAGTACCAAGAGAAGAAACTGTGGAAGCCAAGAGATGAATATACTTTTCTCTTAAAAAAATCAGATCAAGGGGGCGCCTGGGTGGCTCAGTGGGTTAAGCCTCTGCCTTCGGCTCAGGTCATGATCCCAGGGTCCTGGGATTGAGTCCCGCATCGGGCTCTCTGCTCAGCGGGGAGCCTGCTTCCTCCTCTCTCTCTCTGCCTGCTTCTCTGCCTACCTGTGATCTCTCTCTGTCAAATAACTAAATAAAATCTTTAAAAAAAAAAAATCAGATCAAAACATTTTTTTTTAAACTAAGCTATATGCCCAACGTGGGGCTTGAACTCATGACTCTGAGATCAAGAACTGAATGCTCTACCAATTGAGCCCCTGGCCGCTCCCAAAATGATATTAACAAAGGCCAGGCTGAAGTATAAAACAAGAGGTTCAACTTTAAAACTCATCGGCTCATCTTGGTCATGTAATATTTAACCCTTTGCAATTAAATGTACTGTCTTCTCACCAAGGCCATCACAGTTCCTGCAGAAGGAAAAGGTGGTTCCTGGTGAGTCTGCTCCCCTCACTGAAGCCCAGGCGTCAGCCTATCTGGCTGCATGCAGAGCTATAGTCTAAAGCACCCCAGGACTGACCGGATATACTGCTGAACAGCCCCATCGTGGTTGCCCTTGCTGTAGAGATGGTCCCCATACTGCATAAAGATCTGGGCCAAGCCATCACTGTCCAGGTGCTGGCTCTTGGCCAGGTTAATGGCCATCTCAAATAGGTTCTTCTTAAACAGCATCTGGAAGGGGAGATTAAAAAATTGATAGAAGCCATCCAGAGAAGACACCTTCCCACAATGCACCTACAATACACAAGCCAGACAGTCCCGGACTTCTGGTCGGCCTAGATCCCAGACAGGGCAAGACCTCTCTGATACCCCAAGACCAACACTGCCTTACCCACAAGCCTCTCGGCAGAAAGAGCGGACCCCAAGAATGGAGTCGGGCTCCTAGCCATTACCTTCCTCTAAGATCTCATCCCAGGTCATTTACCTTGTAATTCTGCCCTAAGGGACCTGGGTAAGGTTGTGCCCCAAAGGGAGGGAAACACCCTGGTCAAGGTGACTTGGGGAGCCTGTTCCCACAGCTGTGTCTGGGTGCCTGTAGCCAGCTCTGGGAACCTGGTGGCCTTGCCTCCAGTTTGGTCTGTGTGTCCTTCTCCTGCAGTGCGTGGACCCGCCCATCCCGCGTCAGCACGTACAGGGAGCCCCACTCAGCAAGCACATCCACTACATCCTCAAAGACGGCGCTATAGGCTATGAACTTGTTGCACAGGTCATAGATGTTGAGAATCTGCTTGTCGGAGCTCTGTGAGTCCCTACTGGTAAACTCTGACCTGTGTGGAAAAGAAAAAGCACCAGGTATTTCTAACTGCCTGTGTCTCAGCAACCCCTTACATCACAACTTTAGTGCTGCCCATTCCACCCCTGACAAACCACCCTTCGGCCCCTCTAGCAGCACATTCCGTAAGTGCAGCATTGCACTGGCGGCTGTAGGAAGACATCTTACCCTTCCGGATCCTATGATTAACATAAGCAATAGATTAAAAAACTAAGAATGTCCAAACACTCATTCATTTAACATAATTAGCACCTGGTAAATACGAGATGCTGCACTTAGTGCTGAGTGAAAACAAACATTGACAGGGATCACTTCCCTCATGCAGAAGACCCTGCCGCCCCTTTCAGGTTGCTCAGGATAAAAATACCGTGTCCTGCACACCCAGCCCTTTCCAACTTCTCTACTACTTGTTCCTTGTCCCTCCTCCCAACTTATATTGACGGAAGAATTAAAATTTAAAAAAATAAAAAATAAAAAATAAAAGGCAGTCCCAAATTCTCTGGAGCATTCTAGTGTACCAGGGCTGCTTGGCAAACATCTGTAGCAAAAATATGTTTTTCAGTAATGTAAGTGAATCTAGGTATGAGCACAATTTACATAAAACCAAAGTAGGAGATTGACAGGATGCAGGCATTAGGATTTTAAAATCATGTGAATTTGGGGGAACAAGGACAGCCCTACACCCTCTTCCTTCTCCCCAGAGTCCTTACTTGGGAGAAACCTTCCGGTCACGGGAGACAATGACAAGATAGCCTCTAAACCAGTGAGCGATGAGTTTATGGCCCTCAAAGGCAAAGCAGGGCCCACGTTCATCAGGCTGGTACAAATAGACACATTCATCTCCGGCCACTATGAATTGCAGGTCCTGTGAAGGGTCACTTAGGGCTGAGCAGCGCAGGCCACAACCATGGGTGTCCAACTCCACACGAGGGTAGTCCTTTCCAGAAACTATATAGGACTATGAGAAGAAAGGGGTTAACAGGCACCCTTTCAGGAGCGGGCATCTAAGCCTTCCCAAAGGTATTCCCAACTCCACACTGGCTCTCTCTCTAACTCACAGTACCCTAAGACTTTCTCTGGCTGTTTGCTTTGTCCATTAACCATCACCCATCTACTAAATATATAAGCTAGTGGCGGGGAGTGCGGTGCCTGGATGGCTCAGTCAGCTGAGCATGTGCCTTTGGCTTAGGTCATGATCCCAGGGTCCTGGAATCAAGCCCCATGTTGCACTCCCTGCTCTGTGGGGTGCCTGCTTCTCTCTCTCCCTCTGCTCCTTCCACCCCACTCATGCTCCATACTTGCGTATATATGCACTTTCTCTAATTATCTAAATCTCTAAATCTAAGGTTTTGTTTAAGGAAAAAAAATATATGTGTATATATATATATATATATATATGAATGAAAGCAAGGACCACACTACTTTCCTATGTGTATACTATCACTACCTACTAATGGAATCCTGCCACCTTAAGAAATACGATAATCTTGTACTGTTTTACCAAAAGATCATTCCTGAGAGTAGGCTGTTAGAAATAAGAAGAGCACCAGGAACCAGCAAAGTAAAGCAACTTGTCGAATGTCGCTTAACAAGTTAGGAAGAAAATTCAGGTCTTTAACTATAAGCTCTAGCTCTTTTCCTAATTCTGACTCTTCCTTATCTCTTTTTTTTTTTTTTTAAGATTTTTATTTATTTGACAGAGAGAGATCACAAGTAGGCAGAGAGGCAGGCAGAGAGAGAGAGGAGGAAGCAGGCTCCCTGCCGAGCAGAGAGCCCGATGCAGGACTCGATTCCAGGACCCTGAGATCATGACCTGAGCCAAAGGCAGAGGCTTTAACCCACTGAGCCACCCAGGTGCTATCTTCCTCATCTCTTAAATGAAGAAATAAAATATTAAGCAGGGCAAATGACTCAAGGCTACACGATGAAATATTTAAGAATCCTACCTCTCTTGTCACTTCCTTACCCTAGGCCCCTGAGCAATGGAGAACCCTCCTCTGCCTGCCCCTAACTCATACCTGAACATTCTCAGTTGTCACAACAAACAAATGAGTGGTTTTTCCCGCTTGGCGAAAGGCCAGCCCAGTTACAGGATAGTTGCCCTTGTGCAGAATCTGGGTCTTGCTATGCCGGTCCCGGGTGATGTCTCCTTTGTTCAATGTAACACTGCCATCTGTGAAACCTGTAGGAGAGCAGGAAACAGCACTTCACTGAGACTGAAAAGATCAGGAAGCACAGAAAGGGAAAAAGACCATTTGAGGCACTTGTTGGAAGTGACAAACTTTCTTCTCATACCCAGCTTTCCCGGTGGTTAACATAAAAATCGGTACTCATGGACTCTTTATCTTTTTTTTTTTAAAGATTTTATTTATTTGACAGAGATCACAAGTAGGCAGAGAGGCAGGCAGAGAGAGAGAGGAAGGGAAGCAGGCTCCCTGCTGAGCAGAGAGCCCGATGCAGGGCTCGATCCCAGGACCCTGAGATTATGACCTGAGCCAACGGCAGAGGCTTTAACCTACTGAGCCACCCAGGTGCCCCACGGACTCTTTTTCAAAGAACAAAACTGAGTGCTTTCCCACTCCAAACTTTAATATCTCAAAGGCCTGAGTTCAGTACAAAATGATCTCATTAAAACAATGAAGACAAGGTGCAGAAGCAACTCTGAAGAAAATCTGTAAAGAATCACGGAGTGTTACGTTTGCCTTCTGCTTACCGATGGCCATAAAGTTGAGATTTTCATGGACAGTCAAACAAGACACAACTGTTGGCTCTGTTCCTGGGATGGCAGGGAAGATTCGGGTGCAGAGTGGATTGCCACCATCTCTCTTCTCCAGATTCCAGATCTTTACCTGTGAAGACACCTCAGATGTGTGAATGCTAGTCCCCTCCAACAATCGTTCTAGTCTTCTGGTCCTTTCCCACTTCCTTTCTAGGACTCACCAAGGGGTTGATGCCTTCTTCATCTTCACCAACAGATGCCAAAATATTGTGTTGCTTCAGTTGGTACAGGTGTGTCACCCGCAGTTTGTAGGCTTGGAAGCCTGTCAGCTGTAGGGAGCGAGGCAAGAACCAGATTTGGCCTTCCATATGTGCAAAATAGTCAAGGAACCTCCTTTCCAAGGAGATATATTTATACCAGAACCCAGATAACTACTAACATACATCCAACTCCTTAAAATTTTCGAGGATTTTCCCACATATCATCTCTGGAAAGTCCCTATCTTTATTTTTTTTTTATTTATTCGCCTGACAGAGAGAGAGATCACAAGCAGGCAGAGAGGCAGAGCAGAGAGAGAGAGGAAGCAGGCTCCCTGCTGAGCAGAGAGCCCGATGCAGGACTCCATCCCAGGACCCTGGAGTCATGACCAGAGCCGAAGGCAGAGGCCCAACCCACTGAGTCACCCAGGCGCCCCGAAAGTCCCTATCTTTAAAAGAGTGAAAAAGAAGGCCACAGTTTAGTACCAACACTGTCAAGAACAAAGCAACAAACTCTCTCTTTCATTTATCTCCTTGCCCATGATCTAGGCAGGGGAGGTAATGACATCTAACACGTTCATCTTGTAAAGCCTACTTGCATTCATCCTTCTGACTGATCTTAAAAATACCTTGTCGTGGCCTGGCTGGCTCAGTTGGTTAAGCCACTGTCGTGGGCTCAGGCATGATCCCGGAGTCCAGGGATACAGTCGCGCATCACGCTCCCAGCTCCACCACGAGACTGCCTCTCCCTCTGACCTCCTTTCTCATGATCTCTCTCTCTCAAGTGAATAAATAAAATCTTTTTTAAAAATGACCTTGCCAAGTTGATATTTCATACCCTTTTCACAGATAAGTAAATTGAAGCCCAGGGAGGTTAAGTTACTTGCCCAGGATTGCTCAGTTGGTTAACAAGAGAATGGACTTCCTTCTTTCTTCCTTCAAGCCGCAGAAGGAGCACTGGGCACCCATCTAAAGGAAAGTGGCACGCAACACGAACCCCTATGCCCGACAGATTCCATCCCAGCTGGATCTCTTCAGGGATCTGGGGAGGGAACAGACAGCTCCAGAGGAAGGATATCTCCAAAGACTAGGCTCCCTCGGCCGGAGTCGCAGACAGTGATGCCGGGAGGGAGGCAGAGGAACTTGGAAGCAGCGGGTCCTGAGGCAGGTGCAGCCGCAGGAGCAGCCCCATCATTCCCTAGCGGCTCCTTCACCAGCTCCTTGTCGAAGAAAACGAAGCGCCGCCACTGCAGGTAAGCCGCCATCTTGACCCAAGGTCCCCGCCTCTGGGAGAGAGGTCATGTGAGAAGCGCGCAAGGATCACGTGATACGGCCGCTTCCTGGAGCCAGACTGCACATGCGCCCTGAAGTCCGAGTGACAGCTTCCCCAGGCCGGTGGGCGGGGCCCGCGTGAGGTAGGATTCCTAGCTGGTCACTCACTCACTCCTCCGGTTGCTAATTTGTTGGCTCTATACGTGCACTGGGTAAAATGCTTCTGAAGTGCTAGAAAGATGCTTCTTTGAGCATCAAGTTCCTCCCTTACTAAATGCATGGGAAATGAGGGATCAAGATGAGGCATATGAGGGCGCCTGGGTGGCTCAGTCGGTTAAGCATCGACTATTGATTTCCAGCCAGGTCTTGATATCAAGGTCGTGGAATCGACCCCCGCCTGGGGCTCTGGGCTCAGCGCAGTCTGCTTGAGATTCTCTCTCCCTCTTCTTCTGCCCCTCACCCTGCATGCTCTCTTCCTCTCAAATAAATAAAATCTTGAAGAAAAAAAGATGAGGAATGCTAGGCGCCTTGTGAATTGTAACCCACTGTGCTTAAGTGCATTATGTCCCGATCTCCCAGGGCTGTTTTGAGGCATAAATGAATGAAGGTATATGAAACTGGCTTTTCAGCTGTAGGAGCAGAGAACTAAAATTAGAAGTTTGCGGGGTGCCTGGGTGGCTCAGTAGGTTAAAGCCTCTGCCTTGGGCTCAGGTCATGATCCCAGGGTCCTGGGATCGAGCCCCACATCCGGCTCTCTGCTCAGCAGGGAGCCTGCTTCCCTTCCTCTCTCTCTGCCAGCTTCTCTGCCTCCTTGTGATCTCTGTCAAATAAAAAGAAGGGACGCCTGGGTGGCTCAGTTGGTTGGACGACTGCCTTCGGCTCAGGTCATGATCCCGGAGACCCGGGATAGAGTCCCGCATCAGGCTCCCAGCTCCACGGGGAGTCTGCTTCTCCCTCTGACCTTCTCCTCGCTCATGCTCTCTCTCTCTCAAATAAATAAATAAAACCTTTAAAAAAAAAAAAAAGAAGTTTGCATCTGCCACCAGATACAGATTGCGAACCACAAAGTCTTACATTCGTTTTTGTGTCCCTCTGTTAGAGTGTGTGGCATGAAGTAGACACGTAGAATTTTTTTTTAAGTCACCTTTTTCTTTTCTTTTTTTTTTTATTTGTCAGAGAGAGAGGAAGAGAGAGAGAGAGAGAGGGGGAGAGAGAGTGAGCACAGGCAGACAGAGTGGCACGCAGAGGCAGAGGGAGAAGCAGGCTCCCCGCCGAGCAAGGAGCCCGATGTGGGACTCAATCCCAGGACGCTGGGATCATGACCTGAGCCGAAGGCAGCTGCTTAACCGAGCCACCCAGGCGTCCCGTAGAATATGTTTCTTAACGAAGCTAGGAAATACTCATGGTGCAGGAACTCTCAAGAACGTGGGCTTTCTTTCCCTTTCTATAGTGGGAGGGTATGGGACATAAGCCCAACACAGGGAAAATGCCTGGAAGGGTTAGCTCTGAGAGCCAAGTGATTTAACAAGTGGCAAGTGTCCAAAATATTCCATGGCCACCCACCATTTCCATCTCTGGCTAAACCAACTGTTCGTGTGGAAAACTGTAGCTGTACAGTTTGGTGTCACAAGGAGCTATGTACAGGAGTGACAGTCATTTTGAGATAATATGGACGTGTGAAAAAGTGACCATGTGGTTAGTATTTGTGGAGTTTGTTTTGCACCCCTCTCGCCCACAGCTTTTTATTTCCAGACTATTTTACTCTTTGTTCCCACCAGGGGTTCCCAGAGAGTGGGGGCTGTGTTTTGTTTACCAGGAACCAGGCTTAACAGAGCTGGTAGATATTCCACGTTTGGTTGAAGAAATGAATGTGGATGATTTTCCCCTTACCCCCTCCTCTCCTCAGTCTGGTTGAGAAAAAAGGTAGTGCCCCATTTGCTAAAGGGATAAGTGAGAGGAAGAAACTGTCTAGTTCACATAGATTTCCTGACGTCCAGCTCAGATTTCTTTCCTCTGTCACAGTTTCAGGATCTGAACCCATGGGCAGAAGCACAAATGGGGAGTCGACTCTTTCATCTGTTGAGTATATTTTGTACCATTCCTTAAATTTTTTGGATATTGTGTGTATTTCATTTGTTAAGACTATGAATAATAGATGTTAAAAGAAGCAACGTGGGGAGTGCCTGGCTGGCTCAGTTGGTAGAGCATGCAACTCTTGATCTTGGGGTCATCAGTTCAAGCCTCACATTGGACACAGAGCTTACATTTAAAAAAAAAAAAAAAGGAGCAATGTGAGGATGTGAGGAGAGGGGGTGAACGATGGTGAAAGAGGTAAAGGGGATTGTCTTTTTTTAAAAAAGATTTTATTTATTTATTTGACAGACAGAGATCACAAGTAGGCAGAGAGGCATGCAGAGAGAGAGGAGGAAGCAGGCTTCCTGCCGAGCAGAGAGCCCGATGCGGGGCTTGATCCCAGGACCCTGGGATCATGACTTGAGCCAAAGGCAGAGGCTTTAACCCACTGAGCCACCCAGGCGCCCCTTGTCTTTTTTTTTTTTATTTTATTTTTGGGGGCACCTGGGTGGCTCAGTGAGTTAAGCCTCTGCCTTCGGCTCCGGTCATGGTCTCAGGGTCCTGGGATCGAGCCCCGCATTGCAGGCTCTCTGCTCTGCAGGGAGCCTGCTTCCCCCTCTCTCTCTGCCTACTTCTGATCTCTGTCAAATAAATAAAATCTTTTAAAAAAAGATTTTATTTTTGTTTAGAGAGAGAGCATGCAAGCAGGGGGAGGAGCAGAAGGAGAGGGAGAGTCCCAAGAAGACTCTGGCCTGAGCACTGTACCCCACGTGGAACTCCATCCCGAGATCGTGACCTGAGCCAAAAGTAAGAGCCAGACACTCAATAGACTGAACCACCCAAGTGCATCAGGTAAAGGGGTTAAAATGTATTTATACAATACATAAGATAAGGATGTAATGTACAACACAGGGAATATAGTCTATAATATTGTAAAAACGTTGTATAGCAACAGATGGTTAACTAGATTTACATGGTGACCATTTTGTAACGTATTTAAATATCAAATTGATAGGGTGTATACTTGAAACTAACACAATGTTGTATATCAATCATTTTTTCAATAAAATAAAGAAGTAACGTGAATGCAGAGATGTGAACAGCAGAGAGGCATCTTTGTTCTTGACTTGGGTGCTTCCCCTACTGTCCAATGGCAGAGGCCCAGAGTCTTCATATGATACCTGAACCTGGTAAAGCCTGTGTCCATTTGGTCCTATTGATGAGGGTACAAGGGTACAAAGGCAGGGATTCACAACCTATTGCACCTGTTCAGACTTACTGCCTTTCTTCCCTCTTTTTTTAAAGGTTTTATTTATTCATGAGAGACAGAGAGAGAGAGAGGCAGAGGGAGAAGCAGGCTCCCCACTGAGCAGGGAGCCAGATGAGGGACTGGATCCCAAGACCCCAGGATCATGAGCCGAAGGCAGACACTCAACCATCTGAGCCACCCAGGTGCTCTCCTTTCCTCCTTTTGACAAACTTGTATCAAGTACTCACTATTCCTGCAATTGTACTAACTGCCCAGAATGTAAATATGAACAAGACATGATTCTTGCCCTTTAGGGAGCTCAACCAGCACCATGAGGGACAGACACAAAAAAGACTGACATGGATGCCTGGGTGGTTCAGTTGGTTAAGCGTCTGCCTTCAGGTCATGATCCCAGGGTGCTGGGATCAAGCCCTGAGTCCGTCGGGTTCCCTTGCTTGGCAGTGAGCCTGCTTCTCCCTCTCCCTCTTCCCGCTGCTCCCTCTGCTTGTGCTCTCTCACGCACATGCTGTCAAATAAACAAATTAAAAAAATTTTTTAAATAAAGGTCTGACAGTAACCAGTCCTTAATTTCATATAATGAATTATATTTAACAGGGTGCTTTCTTTTTTTATGGACTTTTCATAGCAACCATTTGCAGAAGTATCATTATTTCTGGTGGGAAACGGAGTCTCCGAGAGGTTCAAGTGACTCTCCCTGGGTGAGCACATCAAAGTTCTTCCGGTCCCTAACCTTTAATTAGACTCTTTTCTGAAGCGGGAAGCTGGGCTATACTTGTCAGAACAGACACCGGAGGAGCACCTGGGTGGCTCAGTCATTAGGTGTCTGCCTTTGGCTCCGGTTGTGATCCTGGGGTCCTGGGATTGAGCCCTGCATCAGGCTCCCTGCTTGGCGGGGAGCCTGCTTCTCCCTCTCCCTCTGCCACTCTCCCTCCTTGTGTTCCCTCTCTCGCCATCTCTCTGTCAAATAAATAAATAATTTTTTTAAAAAGAACATAAACAAGGATTTATCTTTTTGTTATACTTGTCTAAATCCAGGAACTTCAGTATGGTAAGGAAGATAAGCAGGCAAACTGCACAGAAAACGATGTACTAATTCAGTTATAGTTCTGCATATGGAGAACTTGAGTTCTGAATGGACTGAAGATAAAGAAGCAATTCAAGTCTTCAGCTTGAAATTAAAGAGATCACAATTCAGAATCAAGGAGTGCCTAGCCATGGCCTGTTTTTCTCTTCAGCAAACTGCTGTCCATGACATACAGAACAGTCATATCCACTGGAGCAAAACAGGAACACTTCTTGTTCTGGCTGCAAGCTTTTATTTTCTATCAGTTTGCTTTGTTTTTTCTCATCTGGCTCTCGGGGTAGAAACCATTTTCCAGAATACTGAAAGGTCTGGTTGTTTTTTTTTCTCTCTTAGCCCGTATGAGGGCTAGCAGAAGTTTCCACTTTAGCAACAGGAAGGTCAATCTAAAATAAACTCAGAAGGACCCCTGTGTGGCTCAGCTGGTTGGGCGTCTGCCTTCGGCTGGGGTCATGATCCCAGGGTTCTGGGATCAAGTCCCACATGGGGTTTTCTGCTCACTGAGGAGCCTGCTTCTCTCTCTGCCTGCTACTCCCCCTGCCTGTGCTCTTTCCCTCTCCCTCTCTAACAAATAAATAAAATCTGAAAACATACTCAGAGGTCTCCACATACAGGAGAGCCCAGCTTCCAAAGCTACAGTGAAACAGGAGGAAGCAATTAGCTGATTATTGATTGTGAAAATCTGGCCGCCAAGAGAAAGGAAATTCCCCATGAACTTGGCAGAGCACTTAAACAAGCTTTTTTTTTTTTTAATTTTATTTATTTATTTGACAGACAGAGATTACAAGCAGGCAGAGAGAGAGGAGGAAGCAGGCTCCCTGCTGAGCAGAGAGCCCAACGTGGGGCTCGATCTCAGGACCCTGAGATCATGACCTGAGCCGAAGGCAGAGGCATTAACCCACTGAGCCACCCAGGCGCCCCGCACTTAAACAAGCTTTTAACACTGCAGTAGTGCCCATTTTTAAGTTGTATTGCTCCCCACTAAGAACAGAAACAAGTAGTTAACTAATTTGGTGCTTAGGGCATCCCAAACATTGTGCTAAGCACCTTACCCACCTCTACATCAGCCTTGTCAGGCATGTACCAGCAGGTCGCTTTTAATGCTGTAGAAACTGAGGCTCAGGAAAGCTGAACAACTTGCCTAGAGTCACACAGGTAGAAAGTGGTGTTTACAGGCAAATCCAGGTCTGTCCAACTCTAAAGTCCCATATTCTGGGTGCTCGATTTATTTATTTATTTTTAAAAGCCAATTCCATAAATTTGTTCATAATTCTGAGCAATTCTCTATGCAGCCATGAAATGACAGAATTCAAGAAAACTGGAGTCTTGCTTTCTCTTGACACATAATCATCCTCATCTCAATGCAAACTGTGAAATGTTCCCAATCTTTTGCCTTCTCTCCCACACCTCCCATCCTATTCAAATTCATAATACCAGGACCACAGGAACACATCAGTACTCTTACTAGTATCTAAAGATACAAGCACTGTCATTCACTGCTGTTGGGAGCAGAGATGATAAATCTTTCTGGAGGGCAACTTGGCAGAATATATCAAATACCTAAAGAGGAATTTAAGGCTGCATAACCACTTCTAGGACTTTATCCTAAGTAGATTATAAGGGGTAGATCTGAATAAAGATTTGTCAATAAGTGTCCAGTGCAATTTTATAACAGCAGAAAAAAAGAAACAACCTAATTGTCAAATAGTAATCTTGATACATTATTGTAGGTTCTTCATGCTGCAATTCTATAAAGATAGCCACTGAAAATTCTGTAGAGAAAAAATGACATAGGAAAATGTTCTGAGTAAATTAAATGAAAAAGTCACAAAATATTATTTCCATTAAAGTTTAAAGTGTGTGAGTGTGGATATAAAACATAATGCTAAAAGTATTTAATTTAGAAAATTCAATTGTGGGTGGTTTTATTTTATTCTGTTTTTCATGTTCTTCCAGTTTTTTTCAGTAACCATATTTTTGTAATTTTTTTAAAGATTTTATTTATTTGACAGACAGAGATCACAAGTAGGCAGAGAGGAGGAAGCAGGCTCCCTGCTGAGCAGAGACCCCCCAATTCGGGGTTCGATCCCAGGACCCTGGGATCATGACCTGAGCTGAAGGCAGAGGCTTTAACCCACTGAGCCACCCAGGTGCCCTTATTTTTGTAATTCTAAAACCACTGGTGAAGAAGTAGGAAAAAACTCATCTGCTTCTCGCAGCTTCTCCTGATAAAAGTAAGTTTTCCCCTGCTTAAGGTTTCCAGCAAAAATCAAACCTTCTAGTTTTGTTTTCTTTTTTGAGAGAGAGCGAGCGAGCAAGAGAGAGCAGCAGTGCTAGGGAGGGGGGAGGGGGGAAGGGGTAAGAGTGGCGCAGAGGGAGAGAGAGAATCTTAAACAGGCTCTGTGCTCAGCGCAGAGCCCAATGCAGGGCTTGATCTCACGACCCTGAGATCATGATGTGAACTGAAATTAAGAGTTGGAAGCTTGACCGACTATGCCATCCAGGCGCCCCAAATCTTCTAGTCTTTTGTGCAACACATACAAGATATTTAAATTTTTTTTTTTTACTTTTTCACAAGATTTTATTTATTTGACAGATCACAAGCCGGCAGAGAGACAGGCGAGGCAGGGGTGGGGGCGGGGGAAGCAGGCTCCCTGCTGAGCAGAGACCCGATTCGGGCTCAATCCCAGGACCCTGAGATCATGACCTGAGCCGAAGGCAGAGTGTTAACCCACTGAGCCACCCAGGCACCCCATTTTTAAAATTTTTATTGAAGTACAACATATACATGGAAAAGTGTACATAAAGCAGCCCATTAAATTTTCACAAAGCCATTGCAACGAGCAATGCAAACATCACTTCCAGGACCCCAAGAAACCTGTTATACCCTCTTCTAAACACTACCACACCACAAAGTGAGAACCATCTCCACCTCTATCACCATAACTTAGTTTTGCCTGGTTTTAAACTTTATATCTAAAGTAAAATTGGGGGGCGCCTGGGTGGCTCAGTGGGTTAAAGCCTCTGCCTTCGGCTCAGGTCATGATCCCAGAGTCCTGGGATCGAGCCGCACATGGGGCTCTCTGCTCAACAGGGAGCCTGCTTCTCCCTTTCTCTCTGCCTGCCTCTCTGCCTACTTATGATCTCTGTCAAATAAATAAATAAAATCTTAAAAAAAAAAGTAAAATTGGGGGCGCCTGTCTTTGGTCAGTTTGGTGTATGTTCTGCAAGGTGGCAACTTGTGGGTTTCTGCTCAGTATGGGGGAAGGGATGTAATTCTCAAATGTTATTAAGTTATTCTAAACAAGAACTAGCGAATTCAGCTGGTTTGGTCAATCTAAATCAGGTGTTTTCTTTTAAACGTTCCCATTGTTTTACGACATGTTCTTGTGAAACACTTCTCCCCTCTGTTCAGAGAACAAAATAGGTGACTCCCCAGAGGACTTGCACCTGCTACATCTCCCAAGGGGACAAATTCCCAGGTCGAAAACCATCACTGCAGCAAACCTGTGCTCCTACCAAGGATATTCTGGGGATGGGAGCACAGGAGCAGGGCACACTAATCATTTTGCTTTCCCAATTTGCAGCCACTCAATAGGTTTTTAGTAAGTGCATTGAAACCATAAACCTATTTGTTTCCCAACAGACTGTGACTTTTCCAAAAGCAAGGACACCGTCATCCCCATCTGTGGAATCCCATACCTGGTACTGTGCTTATATGCGACAAAGGCCCAATAAATCTTAAAAATGCAAAATCTGTTTAAAACAGATGGAAAGAAGGGCGCCTGGGTGGCTCAGCTGGTTAAGCATCTGCCTTCAGCTCAGGTCATGATCCTGGAGTCCCAGTAGAGTCCCACATCGGGCTCTGCTCCTTCTGCTCTTCATTCTGCTTGTGCTCTCTCTCGCTCTCAAATAAGTAAATAAAATCTCTTTAATAAATAAATAAATAAAAATTCAAGGAAGAAATGGATGGAAACAATCTACCGTCCTACATAGCTACCCAAAAGTAGAGTCAGTCATACAGAAACAAAATCTTTCTTAGTGGGATGAAATGACAACGTATGTGTCTATCACTGTGGCTAACCAACCCCCATGCTGTGGAATGTTCTACAGCAGTAAACCATGAGGTGAATCTTTACACACATATATGGAAAATCCTCACGATTTGTTCTTAGGTACAAAGAAAGAAGAAAAAAGCAGGTTGCAAACAATCTAACTCTATAACATTCTATCATTTACAAAAATGCAAAAGCTACATCTTTCAAGATACATATGTAAGTAAATGCACAGAAGAGGCCTGGAAGGTCACACACCACACTGATAACAGCAGATAGCTCCAGAGATGAGGTTGATGATGGTATAAAAGGGACTTATTCCTCCTTGTTTCTACCAAGGTCTCCATATGAAGACTGAACAACCCGCAAGTTGAAGAAAAATCGACTTCTCCCTGGTACTGCCAGTTGGTTTATCTTCTAAGCATAGAAACCTGAATCCTCTGTCCCCCTAAGCATCATGAAAAATGTAGGGAAAGAACAGGTAAGAGTTCCTTAAACAAGCCATGGCAGTTAGGGCCAGGGCCTTTAAGGAGACTTCTGTGAAGGGAGCCCTGGAGTCGATTTCGGGAGAGGCAGGAAACAGGAGACCCATTTTCCACATTTAAGAAATGTGAGCTCATGTCAATAAAACGGGGGGGGGGGCGCTTTCCAAGGACCGTGCACACTTCCATGGGGCTGTAAAAATACAGAGGAGGAAGGGAGAAGCGCCAAATACCTGTCTGAGGAACTTAAATTCAGACAGAAGCAGGAAAGAGAAGGGAAGCCACGTAAGATGGAATGCAATGAAAACATGAGGTGGTGCCTTTACGCCCAATTACAGCCTCAGCGCTTTGCATTTTGGAATATTCCGCTTCATATAAATGGAGCTTAGAGTAAGGAGTCCAGGCCAAATTCTGCCACTGATAACATGCGTCATCTCCGTCCCGCTAGCGAACATCATCTCTTCTGGTGGCTTTAGTGACGGGGCGGGGTGAACTAAGCCTGTAGCGCAGCCATTCTGATTTCTATCCAAAGCCTAGTGCAGTTCAATACCAACCAGCAAGCGAGCGCCTCTTCCGCGTGGCTACGGAGGGGATGCGGGTCACTCCCACTCCTCGGCCCGGGCTCCCCAGGTGACCGGAGGAAGGGGGCCGACTGCGGGACTGTCCGTGCGCCCACTCGCACCGGCCTCGGGTCATTCCCGACCCCGGCAGTCGGACAACCTGCGCCGAGGCCGGAAAGGTCCGGGAGCGCACGGGGGCTGACGCCGGGCCCCGTGACGTGGTCCAATCCCCAGCCGGAGTCGGCGGTTTTCCTCCAACTGGCGGACGGGCCCCTCCGCGGCCTCCGAGGCCCGAGCCGGCGACGGAGGAGGGGGCGGGCCTAGGACGTGGCCCAATGGGAGCGCGCGCCGGGGCGGCGGGGGCGGGGCCGGGCGCGCGGCGCAGGGCCTGGCGGCGGAGGCTCCAATGAGCGCGCGCCGCGTCCGGGGCCGGCTGGTGCGCGAGACGCCGCCGAGAGATTGGTGGCTAATGTAACAGTTTGCAAACCGAGGGGAGTTGTGAAGGGCGCGGGCTTGGGGGCGCGCTGCCGGCCTCGTGGGTACGTCCGTCGCCGCGTTTGTCCCAGAGCTGGGGCCGCAGGAGCGCAGGCAAGCGGTGGGGGGGTAGGGTGGGGATGGCGATGAGAGCGGGCCACCCCTCCGGGAGGAGGCAACGTGCTAGCTCCGGGGGCGGGTCGGTAGCCGTGGTAAGGGCCGCACGGACGCCGGTGCGCTTGGCCCCGAAGCTCGGTCCCTGGGGCGTCCCCACGTCTTAGGGGGGGCCGGGCCGCGTTTCCGGGAGTGGGAGCCGCCGCCTTCGCCAGGTGAGGCTTAGGTGAACTCGGAGGACTCGGTGCCCGCACGGCGAAGAATCTTAGCGCTCCTGGCACGGCGTCTGTGTAGGCAGCGGGGCCGGGGGTTGGGATGGAGAACGGGGGGCGGGTGGGACACCCCAAAGGGATACCGAGGAGACAGGCCCTTCTAACATCCCAGCCTCCTCCAACGTCACCACCACCTCTCAGTTACCGTCCAGGCCGGGCCTGGCTTTCCCCAGCCAGCGGGGGAGCTCCAGGTGTTAGGAGGTAGTTGATATCTGGGCAGAAATCACTGGTCCCCCCCCCCCCCCAGTGTCTGACAGCAGGGGTAGGGCTAGAGTGCGCCGGTTATAGCCTATGCAGTGGACGGAAGGTTCTGGTCTCCTTTCTTCCATCCTGGTACCTTGTTTAGGGATGTACTGGATGGAGTCCAGGACCCTTTGTGTGGTTAGAGCCCCGGGTCATTATCAGAAGGGAGAGGAGGGGGATGTAGGCTACTCAGCCCTGGGGAGACCCTGGAGTATGAATCTTAAAGCTTCTCTGTTTTGGGATGAGGTTCTGTCTTCTTCACACAGGGCATCCGGTTACAAGTGTTGTTTTTCTCCTCCCTCAGAGGCACAATGGCAGTCACCATCAGGAGGCCGAGGCCGCGGAGGCTAGCCTGTTGGGCTGTGATGGCTGTGCTCTTGGCCGACCTGTTGGCACTGAGTGGTGTGTACCCCAGGAGCAGGCTCAGAAGAAGAATAAATGAGTGAATGATGAATGATCCATGGCGGGAGGGGAGCTTCTGGTTGGAAGCCTCTGGACTGGAGTTGCTGAATCCAGTTCTTTATCTTTTCACTTTTTTACCTTTTCTGTGGAGAGAGGTGTCCTTTGGTTAGAGGGGACTCAAGAATGTGGGGGAAGAGGGGCGAATTGACAAATCTATTTCCTTTGCAGACACACTGGCTGTGATGTCTGTGGACCTGGGCAGCGAGTCGATGAAGGTGGCCATTGTCAAACCCGGAGTGCCCATGGAAATTGTCTTGAACAAGTGAGGGAGACCCCAGTGTCCAGGGTGGGGAAAGAGGGGAGTCTGTGCATATGTATGCGTGTGTATGCTTCCTAGGGCCCCCAATAGTCTGGTGTCTGAGTGGTTGTATTTGGGGTGTTGGGGCTCCTGAGTCCACACCCTGCTATAGGCACCTGGGCCCTACGTCTCCTCTCTTCAGGGAATCCCGCAGGAAAACCCCAGTGACTGTGACCCTGAAAGAAAATGAAAGATTCTTTGGAGACAGTGCAGCAAGCATGGTGAGCTTAGCAGCCCAGAGTGGTGGGCAGAGGGGAGGAGATGACAGACCCCAGAGCTTGAGCCCTTATTGACCTCTGATGTGAGAGGTAGGTGATGGTGGGCTCGGGAGCCTCATACTCTATTCCTTCTTTACCTCCTCTCAGGCCATCAAGAATCCAAAGGCAACACTGCGTTACTTCCAGCACCTCCTGGGGAAGCAGGAAGGAAACCCCCACGTGGCCCTTTACAGAGCTCGTTTTCCAGAGCACGAGCTAGGCTTCGACCCACAGAGGCAGACCGTGTACTTCCAGATCAGCCCGTGAGTGCTCTGCTGGGGACGGCGGGCTCAGCAGGCCCAATGGGCTCCTCTAGTGTTCACGGTTGTTCTTGCCTCTACCCACTTCCCCCAGGCAGCTACAGTTCTCGCCTGAAGAGGTGCTTGGCATGGTTCTCAACTACTCCCGTTCCCTGGCTGAGGATTTTGCTGGTGAGTAGCTAAGGTGGGGCCAGTGGTGGCCAGGTTCCCTAGAGTCTCCTAGTGGGGCAGCTTTGCCTCCCAGGGAACCTTCGGCAGTATTAGAAGGTATCTTCGCTTTGGTTATCTGGGAAGCTGCTCCTGGCATCTACTGGGCCGGGGACACTGCCAAACGTCCTACAATGCATAGGACAGCCCCACACAGCAAAGAGTCATTTGGCCCAAAATGCCAGTAGCACCAAGACTAGGAAAGTGTCATCCAAGGCACGGAGCTGGTGGAAGCCCCGTTCTGTTGTCCTCTGTAGAGCAGCCCATCAAAGACGCGGTGATCACGGTGCCGGCCTTCTTCAATCAGGCTGAGCGCCGAGCCGTGCTGCAGGCCGCACGCATGGCCGGCCTCAAAGTGCTCCAGCTCATCAACGACAACACCGCCACGGCCCTCAGCTATGGGGTCTTCCGCCGGAAAGATATCAACACCACCGCCCAGGTGAGCCAGAGAGGAACTTCCGGCCAGAGGGTGGCTGGTTCTGAGGATGGAGGCCACTCGGCGTGTTTGGCATCTCGTGTGCATAGCTGGCCCTTGCCAGGATGCAGCAAGAGAATGGCCCTCTCAGCCGCTGTTGGAACTTTTCCGCCTCAAGCAGAGAGTGGGTGTAGCGGCTGGAGTTAGATGAGGTTCCCGTGACCGTTGTCTTGCTGTCTCTGCAGAATGTCATGTTCTACGACATGGGTTCTGGCAGCACTGTGTGCACCATCGTGACCTACCAGACAGTGAAGACCAAGGAGGCGGGGATGCAGCCGCAGCTGCAGGTCCGGGGTGTGGGGTAAGTCGGTGCTGGGCTCGCTGAGACACCCTCGGGTCGGGGCTTCTCGGAGGGGCAGCCGCCTCATTTTCCTGCACGAATTCTCTCCTGAAGTATTGATCATCACGGGTACCTCTTGGAAGAACCAGGGGAAGACAGGGAGGGAGGAGGACGGTTTGGGAATTTTGAAAGGCAGGGACCTTCCTGAGCGGCTTCTAAGGAAACCTGTAGACCACATGCAGTCGTTTTGCTGTTCTTGTCTTTTCTGGCGTACTTGTTGACAACGTCGTCTTCTTTCTCAAACCCATTCCTTTCTGGCCAGCTCTCCTGTCAGCACTTGAGTCCCGGCTACCATCATCTCTGACCTGCAGAATTAGGAAAGGTCTCCTTGCCTCCAGTGCGGCCTCCTTCCAGTTCTTTCTCCACATTGCAGCCAGAGGGTTCTTCTCTAAATGCTGACCTGATTATGATCCGTTTCTTTTAAAAAAAAACAAAACCCTCATACCTTTTACGTTAGCCTGTGGGAGCCCTGACTCCTCCCACTTGTCTCTACCCAGGAGCCCCTTGCTCTTTGAGCGCCAGCCTCGCCTGCCCTCCTTGAGAACATACTGGGCTGGCTCCCACGGCGCGTCCTTTTGGGTACTGTTTCCCCTCTCTCCAGTTGTTTTCCCCTTTCTTCGTCTCAGTACCTCCACTCATCCTTCGGATTGCAGCTTATTTATCACATCTCTACAGAACCTTCCCTGACATCAGCAAGGAGACGACACTTCGCTTTTCCGTCTTCTGACGCTGTTGCTTGTCCGTCATAACTCACGGGGTGGTACACGCTTCACGTTCCTGTGCTTGTTCAGTGCTAGATTGTAAACTCCTTGGTAGCAGGGGCCCGGGCTTTTTTCTCTCAGTCGCATGCCCTGAGACCAGCACATGGTTGACACCCAGTAAATATAGTGGGTTGGAGGAGGAGGCGACCTGTCACTGAGGTATCCACCACTTACGTGGAACAAGAGACAGGATCCTGGGTCGATGAAGGGACCCTGTGTGTTCCTCACACTTTTCTCTGTCACCGTTTCCTGAATAGATTTGACCGCACCCTGGGGGGCCTGGAGATGGAGCTCCGGCTGCGTGAGCACCTGGCTAAGCTTTTCAATGAACAGCGCAAGGGCCAGAGAGCAAAGGACGTGCGGGAGAACCCCCGTGCGATGGCCAAGCTGCTGCGGGAGGCGAATCGACTCAAAACCGTCCTGAGTGCCAACGTTGATCACATGGCACAGGTGCCCGCGCGTGGCTGCTTGAGGGAAAATAGTCCCCGCCGGAGGGGAGAGGACCCCAGCCTCCCAGGCTAGGCCGCTGGCATGTGGTGTGGCCCATCCCTTCTTCCTCGGCCTCCTGCCGTCCCCCCAAAGCCCCAGTCCCCTGGTTTCTGGCCTGCCCAGCCAGAGGAGGACCTGGGTGGGAACTCTGACATGCCTCATCCTCCCCCAGATCGAGGGCCTGGTGGACGATGTGGACTTCAAGGCAAAAGTGACCCGAGTGGAGTTTGAAGAGCTGTGTGCAGACTTATTTGAGCGAGTACCTGGGCCCGTACAGCAGGCCCTCCAGAGTGCTGAGATGAATTTGGTGAGGGGAGTCAGGCGTGGGCCTGGGGTGGAGAGGCGGGTGGGAGAGAGAGTGACAGGTTGGCGGGCAGGAGTGTTAAGGAACGAGTCAGCGCTGAGGAGGAGGGCTAACACCCAGCTGTTGTGTGCCCCATTCTTTCTCTGCAGGATGAGATCGAGCAGGTGATCCTGGTCGGCGGGGCCACTCGGGTCCCTAAAGTTCAGGAGGTGCTGCTGAAGGCTGTGGGCAAGTGAGTGTGGGGGTTGAGGCACTGGGGCTGGGCGGCTGCAGGGCTGAGGAGAGGGCGGCCAGGCCGGTTGCTCCAGAGACAACGCGCTGAAGCACGGGACTTCACAGGGAGGAACTAGGGAAGAACATCAACGCAGACGAAGCAGCTGCCATGGGGGCTGTGTACCAGGCAGCCGCGCTCAGCAAAGCCTTCAAGGTGAAGCCATTTGTAGTCCGAGATGCGGTCATCTACCCCATCCTGGTGAGTAGGCCCGTCTGATCAGGTGACAAATTCCCTTTACCTCACTGAGCACGCTCCCTCTGTCTGCTCTAGCCTGTCCCCTTGTTTCTCTGCCCGCTGACATTCTCCGTGTACCCCTACCCCAGACGTGCTCCCGCTCTCTAGTGTGCCTCCTCTCTGCCCGCTGTGTAGGTGGAGTTCACGAGGGAGGTGGAGGAGGAGCCTGGGGTTCGCAGCCTGAAACACAATAAGCGCGTTCTCTTCTCCCGAATGGGGCCCTACCCTCAACGCAAAGTCATCACCTTTAACCGCTACAACCACGACTTCAACTTCCACATCAACTATGGCGACCTGGGCTTCCTGGGGCCCGAGGATCTTCGGTGAGGGGGGTGGTCGGGATGGGAGGGCTGACACGGGCAGCAGGCTGTGCGGTCAGGGTTGGGGTGAGCATCTTCTGGGAGGAAAGGGGAGGTATTTCATGCCGGGAAGCTGCGTAGTCTAGAGGCGGAGGAGGCAGGCTGGGTGAGCTCCCTGGAATGGCTCTCTCCTCCCCCAACCAGGGTCTTCGGCTCCCAGAATTTGACCACGGTGAAGCTAAAAGGTGTGGGTGAGAGCTTCAAGAAGTATCCCGACCACGAGTCCAAGGGCATCAAGGCTCACTTCAACCTGGATGAGAGCGGCGTGCTCAGCCTCATCAGGGTGAGAGCAGAAGGAGGCCCTGGGTACAGGCCAAGGGCCCAGGTCCCACCAGCCTTCCCAGAGTGGTTTCTCCACATGGTGTTAGAGCATGAGAAACAAGAAGAGTTTGGGAAATGGATAAGTCTTGTCTCTAAACACAGCTCACCGGGCATCTGCTGTGGTGTTTTCAGAGCCTATAAGTGCTTATGAGTGTTGTAAAGTTCAGGACCGGTAGGATGGCTAAGTAAGTCATTCTCAAAGAGTAGGTCTGGGGTTAACATCTTTTAAAACACACTGTGGCAAATAATGGCCCATTCTGTTGTCGAGTAGAGAAGTGCAGGGCTCAGGGGAAAGGAGCTAGGACTCTGTCTTCAGAAGGCTCATAATCAAAGGGGGCAGAGGTGACTTGGCTCAGGAGCAGGTAGAAGGAGGCTGGTGAGGGACTAGGCCAGCGCCACAAGTCACCCGGATGCGCGTGAGTAGACGCCCACGGTGACAGGATATTTCTGGGGAAAAGGTGGCTTAGCGTGTGTGTTTCTTCACCCTGTTTTCAGGTGGAGTCTGTGTTTGAGACCCTGGTGGAGGACAGCCCCGAGGAGGAATCCACCCTGACCAGTAAGATGAGCGTGAGAGCGTGTGCACGCGTGTGTGTGAGGGAGGCAGTGCTTGTATGCATGCGTTGCGGGTGGGCAGGCCTTGCCCTTTGGTGAGGTGGTGTCACTGCTGTGGCCCTTTTGAGTTTGGGGCTTTCTTCCTCACAGAACTCGGCAACACCATCTCTAGCCTGTTCGGAGGGGGCACAGCGGCAGACACTAAAGAGAATGGTACAGACGCCGTCCAGGTGAGGCCAGCATGGAGCCAGGGGAGCTCGGAGGAGGGGGTACGCGCCCCAGGAGTGGCAGCGGAGGCAGGGATTGGGGTGGGCTTTCCAGCTGCCTGGGACTGGCTGGACTACCCTTTCCCCTGCCCAGTGAACCATACCACCCTCTGGACTCCAGTCGGCCCCTGTGCTCGGAATCCAGGGCACGTTCCCCTCCTCTCCAAGCCCTTGTCCTTTGTCCGACTAGGCCACCATTGGCATCCAGTCGTCTGTCTGGCCCCACGCTGTGCTGGCAGCCGCCAGCCTGGGGGATGCGGTCTGGCTGGCCTTAGGCTCTGCTACAGTGACGGTTTCCTGCGGGGGGGCGTCTGTGATTGTTTCCCAGGAGGAGGAGGAAAGCCCTGCTGAGGGGAGCAAGGATGAGCCTGGGGAGCAGGCAGAGCTCAAGGAGGAGGCTGAGGCCCCCGCGGAGGATACTTTTCAGCCCCCACCCACTGAGCCCAAGGAGGATGCAGCCCCTGAGGAAGAAAAGGCTGCAGAAAAAGAAAATGAGGAGAAGTCCGAGGCCCAGGTGAGTTGCAGACACCGAATAAGGCCAGGGTGGCCCCAGGGGCTAAGGGAATAGATGCCTGCCTTGTTGCTTGTCCCCAAAGCCCCACCTGTGGAGAATAGAAGGGCCTAAGCTTTTCCTGATATGCTCCTCTCTTTCCCCACTAGAAGCCAAGTGAGAAAAAGGAAACCGGCTCTGAGGGTGTTCCTCCAGCCTCAGAGGAAGAAAAGAAGCAGAAGCCTGCCCGGAAGCAGAGGATGGTGGAGGAGATTGGGGTGGAGCTGGTGGTCCTGGACCTGCCTGACTTACTTGAGGAAGAGCTGGCCCGCTCAGTGAAAAAGTGAGTAGAGGCGGGGCGCCTGGGTGGCTCAGCGGGTTAAAGCCTCTGCCTTCGGCTCAGGTCATGATCCCAGGGTCCTGGGATCAAGCCCCACATCAGGCTCCCTGCTCGGCAGGGAGCCTGCTTCCTCCTCTCTCTCTGCCTGACTCTCTGCCTACTTGTGATCTCTGTCAAATAAATAAAATCTTAAAAAAAAAAAGAAAAGTGAGTAGAGGCTGTGTGTGTGGGTGTGTGGGGGGTATGTGTAGGGTGTGTGTAGGGTATGTGTAAGGTGGGCAGGGTATGGAATCCCTCCCCTGGGAGGGAGAGCTGTCTGACCCAGGGTCCAAGTTCAACATGCTCTCTTCTTCATGCTTGATTGTTTTTTGTCCCACAGACTTCAAGACTTGACACTCCGAGACCTAGAGAAGCAGGAACGGGAAAAAGCTGCCAACAGCTTGGAAGCTTTTATCTTTGAGACCCAGGTTGGTAGGCTGCGAGGCACACCTGCCCTGGGACCCGTGTCTGAGGAGGCTCTGGCTCTGTGAGCCTTGCCCTCAGGGGCTCGGTGCATGCTTGGGCCTGTGTGCTCCTCCCTAGGACAAACTGTACCAGCCTGAGTACCAGGAAGTGTCCACTGAGGAGCAGCGTGAGGAGATCTCTGGGAGGCTCAGCGCGGCCTCCACCTGGCTGGAGGACGAGGGCTTTGGGGCCACCACCGTGGTAAGCGGCCTCCCAGGACATGGTGGGTGGGATGGGAGCCCTCACTTTCCTCTCCAGTGTCAGAGAGGTTGAGGAGAGCTGGGGTGTGAAGCTGTGATTGGGATGCAGGACTGGCTGCAGGGCCGGCCTCCCTTCAACCCCTCTGCCCACTCCCGCGCTGCATCCCTCAGATGCTGAAGGAGAAGCTGACTGAACTGAGGAAGCTATGCCATGGCTTGTTTTTTCGGGTGGAAGAGCGCAAGAAGTGGCCTGAACGGTTGTCTGCCCTTGATAATCTCCTCAACCATTCCAGCATGTTTCTCAAGTGAGCAGCCCTTTTGCTTTTCTTCCTAATTCAGTCCTGCCAAGCCTCAGTGTCCTTCAGCTTCCCATGCCCCGTGTGCACGCCCCTGACCCCTCTTCCTCTTGGGCTCACCATCTCCTTTCTGGCTTCCAGGGGTGCCCGGCTCATCCCAGAGATGGATCAGATCTTCACTGAAGTGGAGATGACAACGTTAGAGAAAGTCATCAACGAGACCTGGGTAATCCGGGTGTAAATTCTCACAGGGATCCTCGCCCTGGCAAGGTGTCCGAGCTAGGCAGCATGGGAGACGCCGAGCGATGGAGGCTGAGCAGCCGCCGCCTCCTGGCCTCGCAGCTGATTGCAAAGGGGCCATGACGGATTAGCCCCAAACAAGGGTCATGGCCATGCCCGAGTTGTCAGACTGGAGTAGCAGCAGAGCCCATTCCCATGATGTTAGAGCGGCTGCTCCGAGGAGCTGGGGCTTGAGCTGCACTCAGCAAGTGGGCCTGGGTTCGGGGAGGCGAGGAGGACTGGTCACAGGAAGCAGAAACTTCCCTTTTGGATGTGTGGGGAACGTCTTTGAATCAGAGCTCTAGAAGCGCAGAGACAAGGGAATAATCGAGAGGCTCGGCTGTAGTCGGTTCCAAGTAAGCCCCAAGCATGTAGTTTGGGACTCCTTTGTGGAAAGCCTCGGATGCCATTTTGAGGAGCCTGCCTCCCCTTGTGGGGCTGACAGCCAGGTGGAGTGGAGTGGTTTGTGATCTGAGGGCAGAGTCCGAGGCTGGTTGGGGTGTATTTCGTCTGGGGCAGATGTCTGCAGGCTCCAGGGCTAGCTCTCAGCTTGTCCTGGCCTTACCCACAGGCCTGGAAGAATGCGACCCTGGCCGAGCAGGCCAAACTTCCTGCCACAGAGAAGCCCGTATTGCTCTCAAAAGACATTGAGGCCAAGATGATGGCCCTGGACCGTGAGGTGCAGTATCTGCTTAATAAGGCCAAGTTTACCAAGCCCCGGCCCCGGCCCAAGGACAAGAACGGGACCCGGGCAGAGCCTCCCCTCAATGCCAGTGACCAAGCGGAAAAGGTCATCCCTCCACCAGGTGAGGGCAGGGTGCCCGCTGCGGGTGCTACTGGGCAGGAAGAAGGCCTCTCCTTCCTGGGACTACATTTTACCCCTGGTTTCCTTCCAGGCCAGACTGAAGATGCAAAGCCCATTTCAGAACCTGAGAAAGAGACTCGTGAGTTGGGGAAAGTGACTGGGAATATGGCTGTTGCTTAACCTAAGCGTTGGCACGCTGGCAGGCACAGCTGGTTTCTGGAAGGTCCACAAGCTGTGAATGGCCATTACATTTTTAGGTTATTAGACACACACACACACACACACACACACACACACACACACAGAGGTGTGGCCCACAGCTCCTAAAACATTCACTGTCTGGCTTTTTACAGAAAAAGTTTCCCAACCGCCTCCATTAGCCCCTTCCTCCCTTCTGCAGAGGCTAACCTCTTCCTTCCCCAAAACAGGATCTGAACCAGCAGATGCTGAGCCTCTGGAGCTGGGAGGTCCTGGAGCAGGTGAGCGTGGAACTGGGGCTACCTGGGAAGCCTGGTTGGGAGGTCCTGGGGCAGGGGGGATCTGCACAGAATGGGGCCGGGTCACCTCGGTTTCACCTGCTGGCATCCCTTTGCTCTTCCCCACTCCCAGCAGAACCGGAACAGGAGGAACAGCCAACAGGACAGAAGCCAACTTTGAAAAATGATGAACTATAACCCCCGGTTCCCGTTCATCCCGCCCCCTTCTCCTACCTCCTCTATTTATTAAACATCGAGGGTCGGGGGAGGGGTTGCTCCTGCCCTCACAGGCTTCAGTTCCTTTTCTCTCACCTTGATCAGAGGTGCAGAAAAGGGGATGGAAGGGACAGCTCTCCAGTTCCTTCTGCAATGGTTCTGTGGTAAAAACTGAAATTGCTCGATTTCCTAATCCCACTCCTGGTTCCCTACCCATCCAGGCCCTAATTTGGGAAAAATCACTATTATGTCTTAATTCTTTGCCTGTGGGTAGGTGAGAGATTGACCATGAGGAGTCAACGGACCTGGCAGGGGGAGGGATGCCCTGGGATATTAGAGAGTCTCCAGTCTTCTCTGTCCTCCTTCCCGCTCCCTCTTCCACCAAGAAGTCCGCCCTACAGGGGCCAGTGTCTACAGAGCCTTGGTTACCAGGTCTGGTTTCTGAGTGCCTATCTCTGCTCTTTTCTTCTCCACGGTCTTGTCTTTCCCTGAAAGGCCTCATCCCCAGTGACTCCTCTTCCCATGGTTTCCTTGCCTTCCTGTGGCAAGTTAGGCAGCCGTCTGCCTCCTGCCCGAGCCCTTCCATCCGGGCAGGCTGCAGCAAAGCTAGATTAATCCCTGCCTGCTTGTGCACCCCGGCCCCCCAGCATTCCCCCCTCCAGTGGCCAGAGTAGGCAGGGAGAAAGCGAAGGAGGGAATCCAGCCACCTCTGTGGGAGAGATGTGTGCAAACCCAGAGCTCCCACTTGCGGGCTCTCGGGTGCAGGAGAGCGTGCGGAGTGGCCAGCGTGGAACGCCAGCCTCCTGCAAGCACTGTCGGAGTCTGCATCGGCCCAGTAGCCTGTCCCTCCATGTCCCTATGACTCTTGGCCCCCTGCTCTCTCCTCTTTTGGCCACCCAGACATAGCCTTTCCCTGGCCCCCTGGCCCCCTGGGCTGACCAAAACGTGCTTTCTACTGTGAGCCCCTATCCCTATCCCAAGACCCTGAGAGAAGGAGAGGCCGTGGTGTGAATGTAAAAAGGCCACCTTGCCCTTTTCGCGGCAGGCCTTGTGGGGGACGGAAGGGGGTAGGGGCTAGGCTGCCTTTCTTGAGTTGCTCTGCTGAGATGGGGGCTCTTGACCCACCGTGCCCATGTTGGGGAGCCTACCTTCCATATCCCGAATGGAGCAGGAGCCACAGCTGCCACCCAGCTCCCAGGGTAAGGGGGAACCTGGTTGTGTCTGTCTTTTGTCCTTTTTTTTTTCCCCTTTTTTTTTTTTTTTTTTTTTGCCACATTGGCAGAAATGAGACCACAGGGTCCCACCCCATCCTGTATGTTTGAGTTCTTTCACTAGCGGTTGAGGCTGGTTGGACAGGTTTGAGTCAAATTGTACTTTGGTCCATTGTTAATTGAGAAACTGTTTCAATAAAATATTCTTTTCTACAGTTTTTGTGCCGTGATTTTTTTTTTAAGTTTTTAAAATTTATTTGTCAGTGAGCGAGCACAAACGGGGGTGGGGGGCAGCAGGCAGAGGGAGAAGCAGGCTCCCTGCTGAGCAAGGAGGCTGACCCAGGGCTCCATCTCAGGACCCTGGGATCATGACCTGAGCTGAAGGCAGACGCTTCACCGACTGGGCTGCCTAGGCATCCCTTGTGCTGTGATTTTTTTTTTAATTTTTTAAAAATTTATTTGTCAGGGAGACCGAGCGAGCACAGGCAGAGAGAGTGGCAGGCAGAGGCAGAGGGAGAAGCAGGCTCCCTGCTGAGCAAGGAGCCGGATGTGGGACTCGATCCCAGGATGCTGGGATCATGACCTGAGCTGAAGGCAGCCGCTTAACCAACTGAGCCACCCAGGCGCCCCTGTGCTGTGATTTTTTAAACGTTTGTTTCCTGAGTATAGACAGTCCCATGTTTATTAGAGAAAATTTGTAAGAGGAGTTTGAATCTCAAAATTCCATACACTAGTACCACCACAATATTAACATTGTGGACTTAGTTGAGATTCATATGTGTTGTTTTGTTTTTTCCTGAAAACAAAACTGGTTTTATTTTTCCGCTGACATTTTTTGGACCTGTATGTCCCAGACTTCTTTAGGTGACAATCACTTTTTAAGATGACAACTCTATTTTGCAAATAAGAAACTGACAGTTCATGGGGCGCCTGGCTGGCTCAGTCAATAGATCAATGTGACTCTCCATCTCAGGGTTGTGAGCTCAAGCCCCGTGTTGGGTGTGGAGCCTACTTACTAACTAGCTAGCTAGCTAACTAAATAAATAACTAAATAACTAACTAAATAAGAAGTTGACAGTCCATAAAGATTTCAGTTACAGACCCAAGGAATCAGAGGTGTTAAGTCCCTCAGCTATGTCTGAACTTAATTCTGATCTGATATTCTTCTCTGTTAACTGCTCTGATAGGAGAAGGTGTTGCTAGACATTCACCACTCAATTAATTCACCAGCACAACTAATTTGGGTTGTTCATCAGTCTTGATGGAACTGTATTTTACCAAAGGAAGATCACTCCGGTCATGACACTTACACATCTAAGAAGTTTTTCTCTAAAGGCTAAACAGGTCAGACAAGTTTTAAGCCTGGAAGTCTTTTTTTTTTTAATAGACTATTTTTTTGAGCAGTTTCAAGTTTACAGCAAAATTGAGCAGAAAGTACAGAGACTTCCCATATACCCTCTGGCTCCAGACAAGCACAGTCTCCCCACTGCCACCATCCCCCACCAGAGTAGTATAGTCATAATAATCTATGACCCTATATTGATTTTGTCATCACTCAAAGTATAGTTTATGTTAGGGTTCAGTCTTGACATTATACATTCTTCGGTTTTGGACAAATGTAAAATACATGTACCCACTATTACATGTCATATAGAGTAGTTCCACTGCCCAAAATATCTTCCGTACTCAGTCTCTTCATCCATCCCTCCCTTCCCCCTCCAGCTCCTGGCAACCACAGACCTTTTTGCTGTCTCCATAGTTTTGCCTTTTCCAGAATGTCATCTAGTTGGAGTCATACAGCCTGTAGCCTTTCAGACTGGCTACTTCTGCTTAGCAACATGCAAATGCATTTCCTCCATGTCTTCGTGGCTCGACAGCTCATTTCTTTGTAGCTCTGAATAATACCCCGTTGTCTGGATGCACCATGGTGTAGCCATTCATCTAATGAAAGACATCTTGGTTGCTTTTCCAGGTTCTGCCAATCATGAACAAAGCTGCTATAAATCTCTGTGTCCAGGTTTTACGTTTTTCAACTTGTAGCGGTATGTAACTTTACATATATTTTTATTTTTTAAAGATTTTATTTATTTGACAGAGATCACAAGTACGCAGAGAGAGAGAGAGGAGGAAGCAGGCTCCTCGCTGAGCAGAGAGCCCGATGCAGGGCTCAATCCCAGGACACCGGGATCATGACCTGAGCCGAAGGCAGGGGCTTTAACCCACTGAGCCACCCAGGCACCCCTGCATATATATATATATTTATATAAATTATATATATATATAAATTTATGTAAATAAATTTTATATAAATTTATTTATATAAATATATATATTTATTTATTTTTTATTTTTTATTTTTTATATTATAAATATAATATAAATAAATATATAAATAAAAAATAAATATATAAATAAAAAATATATGATATAAATAATAAATAAATAAATAAAAATAAATAATAAATATTTTATTATTTATAAATATAAATAAATAATAAATATTTTATTATTTATTATTTATTTATATAAATATATATATATATTTAGATTTATTTATTTGTCAGAGAGGGAGAGAGAGAGAGCGCGAGCACAGGCAGACAGAGTGGCAGGCAGAGGCAGAGGGAGAAGCAGGCTCCCTGCCGAGCAAGGAGCCCGATATGGGACTCGATCCCAGGACGCCGGGATCATGACCTGAGCCGAAGGCAGCCACTCAACCAACTGAGCCACCCAGGTGTCCCTATATATATATTTTTAAATTTATTTATCTGTCAGAGAGAGGGAGAGAGCGAGTGAGCACAGGCAGAGGCAGAGGGAGAAGCAGGCTCCCTGCCGAGCAAGGAGCCCAATGTGGGACTCGATCCCAGGACGCTGGGATCATGACCTGAGCCGAAGGCAGCTGCTCAACCAACTGAGCCACCAGGCGTCCCCCCTGCATATATTTTTAAATTAATGTCATAAGCATGCCATTAGCAATTCTTAAACATAAAAGTAGTGAGCTTTTAGTAGCCATTCTTTTGGAAGGATTGATTTTTACATTTTGAAAGGCAGCTATGCTCACCACTATACCACCAACGCTGCACGAGTTTTACATTTTGAGTTTACATTTTGAGTTCTCTAGTTTCTACCATCAGATGGACATTATTAACAACTCTGTAATACACTGAATAGATATTACATGGTTTCCTTAATCTTTCATCTGTTTCTGCTTTTCAGTATTGCAAATAACAATGACTACCTTTGAGCTCAGTGTTGTTTTCATGATCTCTTAGGTTACGTTAGAAGGTAGGAATAATTAAAGCAGTGGTTCTCAATTGGGGCAATTTTCCAGAAGACCTTTGGCAATGCTTGGAGACATTCTGGGCTGTCAAAATGGGGGGGGGGAGAGGAGGAGAGATATTACTGGTATCTAGTGGATAGATGTCAAGAATGCTGCCAAGTATCCTACCATGCACGGAAAACAACCCTCCCCACCACAAAGAATTACCTCGCCCAAAATGTCAACAGCATTGATATGGAGAAACCCTAATCTAAATTCTCAAGTATCACCTTTTTTTTTTTTTTTAAAGATTTTATTTATTTGACAGAGGGAGAGATCACAAGTAGGCAGAGAGAGAGAAGCAGGCTCCCTCTTGAGCAGAGAGCCCGATGCGGGGCTTGATTCCAGGACCCTGGGATCATGACCCCAAGCTAAAGGCAGAGGCTTTAACCCACTGAGCCACCCAGGCACCCCATCAAGTATCACCTTCTTTTAATTCTTTGCCATTGTGGATGGGAAGCAGCATCATTCATTGATTAAGGACATGGGTTTTGGTGTCCAACAAATTAGAAACTAGGTAGTAACCTATTCCCGAGACAAATCATTTGGCTTTGATTTTTCTTTTTAAAGCAAGATGAGACCCAACCTCACATAGTTTCTTTCTTCTTCTTTTTTTTAGATTTTATTTATTTTTTGGAGAGAGAGAGAGAGAGAGAGAGAGAGAACACAAGCAGGCAGAGGCAGAGAGCTCCCCACTAAGCAAAGAGCCCAAGGTGGGACTCAATCCCAGGACCCTGGGACCATGACCTGAGCCAAAGGCAGCGGCTTAACCAAATGAGCCACCCATGCACCCCCCTCAACATGGTTTCTAAAACCAACACAACATTAGTACTTTAATTTTGTCAACCTGATAAATTAAAAAGTGACTTCGATTTTATTTTAGAATTGAGGTTGAACATCTTAAGTGCTGCTTGTATTTTCTTTCTCGGTGAGCTATCGCTCCTTACCTCTCGCACTTTTTTTCTGTTAGGTTCTATTGTTCTTTTTTTTTTTAATTTTTTGGTTCTTTTATTTATTTATTTATTTTGGTTCTATTGGTTTTAATGACCTTTCAGGATTCTCACTCTATTAAGGAAATCAGTCCTTAATCCATGAATTGTAAATATATCTTACACAGTTTAGGTTTTGACTCTGTATATGGTCTTCAGCGTAAATTTATTTTAGGTAGAATTGACCATTATTTGTGTATGGCTTTTAGGCATTTGTTGTGGTGTGGTCATCGCCATTCCAAGATTATAAAAATGTTTCCATGCTTTTGTCTAGTGTTTATGGTTTTACTTTTTTGTGTCTAGACATTGGATCCACCTAGAGTTTATGTTACTGTAAGGTATGAAGCAGTGATCGGATTAGCCAGTATTCCAATACCATTTAAATCTGGGGTTTTTTTCTAGGCTGTTATGGAGAGCCACCATTTTTTAAAAAAGATTTTATTTATTTATTTCACAGACAGAGATCACAAGTACGCAAGAGAGGCAGGCAGGGAGAGAGAGGAGGAAGCAGGCTCTCCGTGGAGCAGAGAGCCCGATGTGGGGCTTGATCCCAGGACCCCGGGATCACGACCCAAGCTGAAAGCAGAGGCTTTAACCCTCTGAGCCACCCAGGCGCCCCGCCACCATTTTTTTTTAAAGATTTTATTTATTTCACAGACAGAGATGACAAGTAGGCAGAAAGGCAGGCAGAGAGAGGGAAGCAGGCTCCCTGCTGAGCAGAGAGCCCAACGCGGGGCTCGATCCCAGGACCGTGGGATCATGATCTGAGCCAAAGGCAGAGGCTTTAACCCACTGAGCCACCCAGGCACCCCAGAGAGCCACCTTTATTATACAACAAGTTCTCAGATGGATTTGAGCTTATATTGGAATTTTTAATTATGTTTCAATGATATTTTTAAATAATGCACAGCTTTGGGGCACCTGGCTGGCTCAGTCTTGATCTTGATCTTGGGGTGATGAGTTCGAGCCCCATGTTGGGGGTAGAGATTACTTATATAAATTACTTATATAAATAAACTTTAAAAATAATGTATGGTTTTAATTATTATAGTTTTATTCTCTATTTAAAGATTTTATTTATTTATTTGAGAGAGAGAGAGAGAGCATAAGAAGAGAGAAAGTCAGAGGGAAAAGCAGACTCCCCATGGAGCAGGGAGCCCAATGTGGGACTCGATCCCAGGGCTCCAGGATCATGACGTGAGCCGAAGGCAGTCGCTTAACCAACTGAACTACCCAGGTGCCTTGGAGTTTTACACTTTTTAATAACCTCATTAACTTTAAAAAAATTTCTTGGGTATCTTGCTTATTTTTTTCCCAACAGCTTCAGAATTGGCTTATCTGAGAGGCAGCAAGAATGAGTGACTTAAATCCTGACTGCCGCTTATTAGCCCTGTGATATGGGTATTTCTTTGCCTCTTGCCTCAGTTTTCCCATAAAAATTGGACCTACTTCATAAGGTTGCTGGGAGAGTTAACAATATATATCTAATATATCTAATAATATAGAAAAGCTCTCAGAGCAGGGCCAAGGACCTAATGAACACCGTCTAAATGTTTGCTATTGTTATTAGCCAGTTCAAGAATCCTGAAACAAAATTATAAATGATGGAAACTGGAGATAGTAAGTAGAGGAATTGAGACTAAGGAGTTTACTTTGTTAAGGGGACAATATCAATTTTGGAAACCTTAAGGAATAGAGAAAAAAGTAAATGTAAGTGTGGTTCTTAATAATTAAGGATATGCTGCCTCCAGAATAATACATTATTCATAATGTATTATGATAATACATAATAATACATTATTTTATTTTATTTAAAAACATTTTAAATTTGTTTTGGGAGAGAGAGAAGCAGAGAATCTCAAGCAGACTCCCCACTGAGTGTGGAGTACAATGCAGGGCTTGATCTCACAACCTTGAGATCATGACCTAAGCCAAAACCAAGAGCTGCACACTTAACCACCTGAGCCACCCAGGCACCCCAACTCACTTTATTTTTTAAAAAATATTTATTTATTGGGGCACCTGGGTGGCACAGTTGGTTACACATCTGCCTTTGGCTCAGGTAATGATCCTGGGGTCCTGGGATGGAGCCTAGCATCAGGCTCCCTGGTCAGCGGGGAGCCTGCCTCTCCCTCTCCCACTCCTCCCCACTCATGCCCTCTCTCTCTGTCAAATAAATAAATAAAATCTTTTAAAAAGTTATTTAATCTCTACACCGAACGTGGGGCTTGAACTCATGACCCTGAGATCAAGAGTGGCATGGTCTACCAACTGAGCCAGCCAGGCATCCCCAAAAGACTCACTTTGGATCAAAGACATCAATAGGTTGAAAGTGAAAAAGTGGAAAATCATATTTCATGTAACTAAAAAAGAGCTGGAGTGGCTCTATCAATTCAGACAAAATAGACTATAAGTCAAAAGAGACTTAAGAAAGACATTCTCGGGGCATCTGGGTGGCTCAGTGGGTTAAGGCCTCTGCCTTCAGCTCAGGTCATGATCTCAAGGGTCCTGGCATCGAGTCCCACATCGGGCTCTCTGCTCAGCAGGGAGCCTGCTTCCACCTCTCTCTCTGCCTGCCTCTCTGTCTACTTGTGATCTCTGTCAAATAAATAAATAAAATCTTTTAAAAAAGACATTCTCTATATACTTTTGTTACATACATATTTTTCCTTGTTATAAGAGACAAACGCAGTATGTTAGTAAGAGTCAGTTAATCAAGGAGCTATAACAATTATAAACGTATGTACCAAACAAAAGAGGCCCCCAAAATATAAAGCTGAAAAGACATTCAGTGAAAAATTAAAGGAAGAGGGGCAACTGGCTGGCTCAGTTGGTTAAGTGTCTGCCTTCAGCTCATGACATAATCTTCGGGTCCTGGGATTGAGCTCTGCATCAGGCTCTCTGCTCAGCAGGGAATCTGCTTCTCCCTCTCCCATTCCCTCCATACCCCACACCCCCAATCAATCAATCAATCAATCAATAACTTAAAAAAAAAGAACTGAAGGAAGAAATAGACAATTCCACAATAATAGTTGATACTTGCACTGATGGATAGAACTTCTAGATGAAAGATCAGTAAGAAAACAGAGGACTTTAACCTCATCATAAATCAATTAGACCTAAAAGACTTCACGCAATAATAGAACATTCTGCCCAGCAACAGCAGAATAGTCATTTTTCTCTATTGTACGTAGAATATTCTTCAGGATAGACTATATTTTAGGTCACAAAACAAGTCTCGATAAATTCTAAAAGACAGAAATCATACAAAGTATCTTCACGGACACAATGAAAGGCAGCTAGAAATCAATAACAGATGGTAAACTGGAAAACCCACAGATATGTAGAAAGTAAGCAGTATGATCTTAAAGAACCAATGGGTCAAAGAAGGAATCACAAGGGAAATTAGAATATACCTTCAGACAAATGAAAGTAACAAGGGAGACAGTAAAAAGATCAGTGGTTTCTAGGGGCTGGTGGGGAGGGAGAGAGGAACAGATGGGGAACAAGGTTTTCAGGGCAATGAAAGTATCCTGTAGACTGTAATGGTGGCTACATGTTATTTGTCCAAGCCCCAAAAATGTACTACACCAAAAGTGAGCCCTGTAAACTGTAGACTCTGGTTGATAATGATATGTCCATTCAGGTTAATTAATAAAGTCTACACACACACACTTGCATGCACACATACTACACACAACATACCCAAACCTGTGGGATTCACAGAAAGCAATGCACAGAGGGAAATTTATAGCAGTAAATGCCTACATATAAAAAGAATAAACACCTCAGGGTGCCTGGGTGGCTCGGTGGGTTAAAGCCTCTGCCTTCAGCTCAGGTCATGATCGTAGGGTCCTGGGATCGAGCCCCACATTGGGGTCTCTGCTCAGCCAGGAGCCTGCTTCCTCCTCTCTCTCTCTCCCTGCCTGCCTCTCTGCCTACTTGTGATCTCTGTCTGTCAAATAAATAAATAAAATCTTTAAAAAAAATCTCCAACACAGGAAACTCCAAGACCAGATGGCTTCACTGGTGAATTTTACTAAATGTTTAGAGATGAATTAACAGGGCACCTGGGTGGCTCAGTCAGTTGAATGTCTGCCTTCGGCTCATGTCCTGATTCCGGGCTCCTGGGATTGAGTCCCACATTGGGCTCTCTGCTCAGTGGGGGGCCTGCTTCTCCCTCTCCCTCCACCTGCTGCTCCCTCTTCTTGTGCTCTCTCTTTTTCAAATAAATAAATAAAATCTTAAAAAAAACTTAAAAAATAAAGACGAATTAACACCAATCCTCAGACTATTCAGAAATCGAACAGGAGCAAATACTTCCTAACTCATTCTATGAGGAAGACATTAGCATGATACCAAAGCCAGAACAAGGCACTACAGAAATGAAAACCATAATCAATATGCTTATGAATAAAGGGGCAAAATCTTAAAAAATAGATATACTGACAAAACAAATTAAGCAGTATATTAATCAGACCATATTGCATGACCAAATGAGACTTATCCCAGGCATACAAGGGTAGTTTCATATGTGAAAATCAATCAGTATAATATACCACCTTAACAGGATGAAGAGAAAAAACACATGATCATCTTAACTCCTGCAAAAAAAGCATCTGACAAAATCCATCACCCTTCCATGATAAAAAAAAACAAAAACAAACAAACACTAAAAAAATCTAGGAGTAGAAAGGGTTTATCTCAACATGATAAAGGCCATATTTGGAAAAACCCATAGTGAACATCATAGTCAATGATGGAAGCTTTTCCTCTAAGATCTGGAATAAGACAAGGATGTCTGTGTTTACCACTTGTATTTAATATAGCTCTAGAAGTTCTAGCCAGAGCAATTAAGTAAGAAAAGAGATCAAAGCCATCCAAATTGGAAAGGAAGAAGTAAAACCATCTCTGTTCACAGATGACTTGATCTTCTATGTAGAAACTCTATAGAAACCACAGAAAATCTGTGAGTATTTTTTTTAAGATTGTATTTATTTGTCAGAGAGAACACAAGCAGAGGAGCAGCAGGCAGAGGGAGAGGCGGGCTCCCTGCTGAGCAGGGAGCCCAATGAGGGGCTCGATCCCAGAACTCTGGGATCACGACCGGAACTAAAAGCAGACACTTACCCATCTGAACCACCCAGACGCCACTCCCCAGATTGATTTAGATATTCAAGACAATATCTATCAAAATTCCAGTGAGTTTCTTTGCAGAAACAGATCATCTGATCCTAAAATTCATCTGGAAATTCAAGAGACCCCAACTAGCTAAAGCAATCTTGAAAACGGAGGGCAAAGTTTAGGACCCACAATTCCAGTTTCAAAATACAAAGCTATGGTAGTCAAAACAGTGTAGTACTGGCATATAGATACACATACAGGCTAATGGAATAGAACTGGGAGACCAGAAATGAACCTCTACATATATACTCAATTGAATTTTGACATGAGAGTCAAGACAATGCAATAGGAAAAGAACAGTCTCTTCAGCCAGTGGTGCTGGGAAACTGGATTTCCCCATGCAAAAAAATGTAATTGGAACCTTACCTCATGCCCTATACAAAAACTAACTCAAAACAGGTCACGGGCACCTGGGTGGCTCAGTCGGTTGAGTGTCTTGACTTTTGACTTCAGATCAGGTCTTGATCTCAGGGTTGTGAGTTCAAGCCCTACCTAAAAAAAAAAAAAATAATAATAACAAACAGGGGTGCCTGGGTGGCTCAGTCATTAAGCGTCTGCCTGCAGCTCAGGTCATGATCCCAGGGTCCTGGGATCAAGCCCCACATCGGGCTCCCTGCTCCACAGGAAGCCTGCTTCTTCCTCTCCCACTCCCTCTGCTTGTGTTCCCTCTCTCGCTGTCTCTTCATGTCAAATAAATAAATAAATAAATATCCTACAAAAAATACCAAACAGATCAAAGACCTAAATTTAAGAGTTAACACTATAAAAAACTTAGAGGAAAACATAGGGGGATTTGGATTTGGATTTGACAATTGTTGTATAATATGTATAAATATGACCCTGAAGGCAATAAATAAAAAAACAATAAAAGAAAAATAAGCAAATTTGACTTCATCAAAATTGAAAACTTTGTTCATCAAAGGACCCTAGCTAGAGAGTGAAAAAACAATATTTGCAAATCATGTATCTGATAAGAGTATAGTATCCAGAATACAAAGAGAACACCTACAACTCAACAACAAAAAGACAACCCAGTTTTTATAAAAATCAGCAAGGGGTTTGAGTAGACATTTCTTTTTTAAAATATTTTACTTCTAAGTAATCTCTACAACCAACATGGGGCTTGAACTTAGAACTCCGAGATCGAGTCATGCGCTTTTCTGACTGAGCCAACCAGGAGCTTCCCATTTTTTTCTTAATGAGTATTTTCAGAATATTTCCTAGTTTTAGCTTGTCAGAATCTGGCTTTGATACACTGTATTGTAGTTTGTTTTCTATTCCACTAACTTTTGCTCTTACTTCTTATTTCTTCTATTTTCTTTAGATTTTTTCCTCTTTTTTTAAATTTTATGTATTTATTTGACGGAGAGAGAGATCACAAGTAGGCAGAGAGGCAGGCAGAGAGAGGGGGAAGTAGGCTCCCTGCTGAACAGAGAGCCCGATGCGGGGCTCGATCCCAGGACCCTGGGATCATGACCTGAGCCGAAGGCAGAGGCTTTAACCCACTGAGCCACCCAGGCGCCCCTAGATTTTTCCTCTTTTAAAAAACTGTCGGGGTGCCTGGGTTATTGGGACTCAGGTATTTGGCAGACATTTTGTACAAAATGAACACAGTGATCCTGTCCCTTCATGGAAAACAACTGACAATATTTGCTGCCAAAAATAAAATTTGAGCTTGACAGCTTCCTATTCTTTTAACCCTTTTCCAATAAAACCAGTGGTGGTGTGACCAAATTTTTTTTTTGGTACTGTGTAATGAAATGCATTAACATTGGGAAGATCTGCAAAATTCAGTGAACCAACCACTTCCAAATGGCCAATACATGATGTTAAAAAAACCATGCATGCGGGGCGCCTGGGTGGCTCAGTCAGTTGAGCATATGACTTTTGATTTTGGCTCAGGTCATGATCTCAGGGTCATGGAGATCGAGCCCTGCCTGGGGCTCTGTGCTGGGCATGGAGCCTGCTTAGGATTCTCCCCCTCTCCCTCTCCCTCTGTCCCTCCTCCCACTGGATGTACACACATACTCTAAAAAATTTTTTTTTTGCATGTGTAAAATACCCATTTTTAGTACAAGATAGACCAATAGATTTTAACTTATCAGAATATGAAAACTTCATTGACTTGGTTTTAGATTCCAGTCTTTAAGAAACTAACATTTGTCTAGCTTTGTGCAGTATCAAAAAAGAATATTCACAAATATCTGGAAAGGATGGGGTACCTGGGTGAGTCAGTGGGTTAAGCCTCTGCCTTCGGCTCAGGTCATGATCTCAGGGTCCTGGGATCAAGCCCCACATCAGGCTCTCTGCTCAGCAGGGAGACTGCTTCCTCCTCTCTCTCTGTCTGCTGCTCTGCCTACTTGTGATCTCTCTCTCTGTCAAATAAATAAATAAAATTAAAAAAAAAAGGACTGTTAAAGGAATCCAGTAACAATGGAAGAAATGGAAGCCTAGAAAGAGTAGGCCCACAGATGAAGGTATCAAAGTATGGACCCATAGATGACTAATTACAAAGAGATACACTTTACAGTATAGAAATCAGATGAGCACCATTTTAACTAAATGATCAAACTTATTCCAAGCCTCCTGTTGTGATATATCAGTGTCCATTCAGTACATCCGCCAAAAACTGCTTAACATGATCCTTATTGCAACAACAGTTGGCCAAATCTATATTGAGAGACATTCTGCAAAATGTCTGGTCAAAATGTCTAGGTCAAAAAAAACTGACCTAGACTCTTTTTCATGATTTAATTAAAAAAATTTTTTACACTATTGAAAAATATTACTCCATTCTACCATGTAGAATATTTTGACTTAATTCTCTTCCAGATATAGGGGGATACCTGCCTGTTTTTTTCAAAGTGTTTATTTACTGCTGTTACTATTTGATTAGAATGTATTAAATAAAAAGAAAAACCTTGGGAAAAAAAAGAAAAGTATTAAAGTCATGAAAGTTTTTTTCCTTTTTTTTTTTGGTTAATGGGAAACTTCTTTCTCTTTATTTAGGCCTTAGGAAGAAAGTTAACTTCGGTCACATATTATGTTTTTTAAAAAAAATCCAGTTTTAAATAGATAGGACCAGATGATCAGAGAAATTATTTCTTCTGTAAAATTTGGCCAAATTTTATAAAAAATATAATATACAGTGTTTCACATTATATAAAGATTGCTTGGAATCATAACACTCCAAATGTACAACAGTTACAATCCACCCCAACAGATGTCAAAAGTATTTGCTTTCATGTTGCTTTGGTCCAAAGACCAGTACCTAATCTTGTGCCAACATTAATTTAGATTTTTTAAAAAGATTTCATTTATTTATTTGACAGAGAGAGACACAGCGAGAGAGGGAACACAAGTAGGGGATGTAGGAGAGGGAGAAGAAGGCTCCTGGCTGAGCAGGGAGCCTGATGTGGGGCTTGATCCCAGGACCCTGGGATCATGACCCGAGCCAAAGGCAGACTCCCATCAACTGAGCCACTCAGGTACCCCCGTGTTTTCATATTCTTTGGGTAAGTACCCAGTAGTGGAATTACTGGATCATATGGTAATTCTATTTTTTTTAATTTTTTTCTTTTTAAAGATTTTATTTATTTATTTGAGAGAGAGGAAGGGAAGCAGGCTCCCCGCTGAGCAGAGAGCCTGATGTGGGGCTCCATCCCAGGACCCTGGGATCATGACCTGAGCTGAAGGCGAGGCTTTAACCCACTGAGCCACCCAGGTGCCCCAGTAATTCTATTTTTAACTTTTTGAGGAACCTCCGTACTGTTTTCCAGAGTGGCTGCACCAGTTTGCATTCCCACCAACAGTGCATGGGGGTTCCTTTTTCTCCACATCCTTGCCAACACTTGTTTCTTGTGTTTTTTATTTTAACCATTCTGACAGGTGCGAAGTGATATCTCATTGTGGTTTTGATTTGCATTTCCCTGATGATGAGTGCTGTTGAGCATCTTTTCATGTGTCTGTTGCCCATCTGGATGTCTTCTTTGGAGAAATGTCTGTTCGTGTCTTCCACCCATTTTTTAATTAAAATTTTTTAAGTTTTGGGGTGCCCGGGTGGCTCGGTGGGTTAAGACCTCTGCCTTCGGCTCAGGTCATGTTCCCGGGGTCCTGGGATCGGCCCCCGCATCGGGCTCCCTGCTCAGCAGGGAGCCTACTTCCTTCCTCCTTTCTCTCTGCCTACTTGTGATCTCTGTCAAATAAATAAATAAAATCTTAAAAAATTTTTTTTAAGTTTTATTTATTTATTTTTGAGTAATCTCTGTACCCAACATGGGGCTTGAACTCACAACCCCGAGATGAAGAGTCACATGCTCTACTGACTGAGCCAGCCAGCTGCCTCTCATCTGCCCTTTTTTTTTTTTTAAAGATTTTATTTATTTATTTATTTGACAGATAGAGATCACAAGTAGGCAGAGAGGCAGGAAGAGAGAGAGGAGGAAGCAGGCTCCTGGCTGAGCAGAGAGCCCGATGTGGGGCTCGATCCCAAGACCCTGGGACCATGACCTGAGCCGAAGGCAGAGGCTTTAACCCACTGAGCCACTCAGGCGCCCATCATCTGCCCATTTTTAAGTCTGATTATTTGTTCTTCAGTGTTGAGCTGTATAAGTTCTTTATATATTTTGGGTACTAATGCTTTATTGGATATGTCACTTGCAAATATCATCCCATTCAGTAGTAGGTTGTCTTTTACTTTTGTTGAGGACACTTCATCAGGGGGCTCAGTAGCTTGGAGTTCTTTAGCCGATTCTTTCTGTGAATCACTTTCTGAGTCATCTGGACTTTCAGGATCAGGTGAATCACTATCACCATCATCTCCAGCCACAACACCTTCTCCATCATGATCTCCTACCTCACTGGAGCTAAGTCTACAAGGTCCTCAATATCTTCCTGATAATTTACTATCCATACTTTGCTGGTATCGAGACTCTGATTCTTCATTCATTTCTTGTTTTCTCCTAGGTCGGCTCCTCCCAAATGTCTAGATCCAAGATAGCCATCTGGGAGGCTAAATGCTTTACCTCCGTGTGGATGGGAATCCCTGACAGCATTCATCATTTCAGGGACCCAGACAGAAAGGAGGGGACGTGCTGATCACACTAAGGGTTCTCATCAGAATCCAACCAAGGATTGTACATTGCATGTATTTATCATACAGCAGTGTTTTATAATCTCATTTTAAAATCTTTCATGAGGCCTTCTGCTTGGGCTGGTGGCAGATTGTAGGCTTCTCCTCCCTTCCCCGACCACCTTCCCAATTTAAAACTTCTTTGCTGTCAACTTTGGAACACTTAAATTCTTTCAGCAATTCTCCAGCGGTCTCTAGTCTCTATGAAAGCAATTATCTGAATTTTTTTAATTCTGTTTTTTTTTAAGATTTTTTATTTATTCATTTGACAGACAGAGATCACAGGTAAGCAGAGAGGCAGGCAGAGAGAGAGGAAGGGAAGCAGGCTCCCTGCTGAGCAGAGAGCCTGCACAGGGCTTGATCCCAGGACCCTGGGATCCTGACCTGAGCCGAAGGCAGAGGCTTTAACCCACTGAGCCACCCAGGCGCCTCTGAATTTTCTTAATTCTTATCTAAATCTTCTATTGAGGGGCACCTGGCTGATTCAGTCGGTGTCAGATAAGACTATTGATCTCCAGGTTGAGAGTTCAAGTCCCACTTTGGGTGCAGAGATTAACAATTACAGTTTTTAAAAAATCTTCTAAAAAAAAAAAATCTTCTGAGTCCTCATAACAAACGTATGAGGTTTATAAAAAACTGGGGCTCATAGAGATTATTACCCAAGGTCACACTGTTAAAATGTAGTGGGTCTGGGATTAGAGTTTAATCTATTTTTTAAATTTATATTATATTATATTTATTTATTTATATTTTTATTTATTTATTTTTTTTAACTTCCAGCCAGGGACTTTTAAACACTCCCTCTATTTTATCTTCACCCCGTTCCCAACAGTCTGATTACAAGTTAAATGTTCATATTGTGCTTACTGAGGACTGCCTTAATTTCTTACAGAAAAGGCTGTGCTCTCTACAAGACCTTTCCCAGACTGTGAACAACGCGGGAGCGGTGGTAGTGCACTCTCTAAAAACGGATTTGTGGAAACCCATCAGTTAAGAAGGGAACATACGAATCCAGCCCCTAAGGGGCGCTGTCCTAGCCCAAGGACCTATACCTCCCGGAAGAGTAGGACTAAACGCAGAAGGGTGGACTTGGCTCTCAGCCAGCAAGGCGCCGGCGGAGGGCCCGCCCCCAGCGCACGCGCATGCGCCCGCGGGTTCGGTCGCCCCGCTCTATCCTACTCCGGCTCCCGCCCGCGTCCAGGTAGCGGGCTGAATTTAGGGGAGGGGCGCCGCGTGAAGGCGGGGCTAGAGGGGGAGTCTCGGGTCTTTGGGCTCCTTTGTTAGGGCCCCAGCAAAGGTTGCCCTAACTTCCGATACGAACCGGAGCTGTTCTGCAGCTGCGCCTTCCCGGGCCGGGGGTAGTTCCTGGGTCTGGGGGCTTCCGGGGGGGGGCTGCCCGTGAGCAGCACGCACCTGCTTCTTTTCGTCCCACCATTCCGGTGTCTCCGCACCTCTCCAGCTCCCGCACGCAGACCCGTGGGCTTCCAGCCCGAGTCGGGTGTCCCGGGTAGCTTGAGGACACCGGGCTGGGCAGGTGCCGAGAGCCTGCGCCTGGCCCCATCCTGCCGGGCAGAGCCACTTGGAGCCCGAAGCGAGGAGCCTCCGGGAAACTACGTGCGGTCGCCTGCCTCGTTCGCGCCTACGCCTTCTGCTCCGATTGCTTTCCCAACTGAGCAGAGAAGCCGGGGGCGTGTTGCCGGGGCCCTGCGGAGCGGGCTGGCTCGCCGCTGCCGCCTGAAGTCCGCGGGGTGCACCTTCCCGCCCATGGGCCGTGCTGTCACGGACCCTGCAGTCCCCAGCCGGCCAGAGGGCACCCCATCCTGACGTTCCAGGGTAAAGGGACCAGAGACCGCTGAGTGGCCCCGTCACGACCCCAGCCTTCAGGGCAGCCTTCAGTGCAACACAGGGCCTGCAAAGGGAAATTTCTCTTGCTTACAGGTCTGCAACTATCCATAAACAGTTACCCACGAATATGAATGTGTGCTGAGCCCTGGGAGTCACTTGAGTCAGTCCTAGGAAGACTTGGGAGTCGGGTTGTTGGGGGTTTGTGTCTCATTGAGTGTGTGTGTGGAAACTACCCTTGCACCTAGTGCGGTGCTAGGCAACCAGTAAGCCCTCCCTAAACTTCTTGGATGAATGAATGAGAAGGTAGGTGACTGAAGGAGCAGGGCTAGCGAGGGCATCTCTGCTTATCCCACCCCTGCCTCCCCTGGGCTCCTGCAGACAAAAGTAATTAGGTTGAGCCTTTAATCACAGCTGGTTTCACAGGCGGGCAGACAAGGAAAAGCAGAGGAACACAGAAGTTCTGGGGACACAGCATGCTGGCTGGTGCTGGCTCACTGGCAGTGCCTCCCTCTGCGACCCCCTCCAGCCCCCACCTCTTCCCCTGTCAGTAATCTGCTGTTTTCTTGTCGCCCTCAGGACACTGGGTTCCCTTCAAGCCGCCCTAGGCTTAATGATTGTCCAGAAGGTGGCTATAAAGGGAGCCTGGGAGGCTGGGTGGAGGAGGGAGCAGAAAAAGCCTAACTCAGCAGATCTGGGCACCGAGAGAGCCACCGGCAGAAGCTGTGGTCAGAGGCTCCGGGTCCTGGGCAGTGGGGCCTGCTCCCTTCCACCATGGCGGCCCAAGGCTACGGCTATTACCGCACTGTGATCTTCTCAGCCATGTTCGGAGGCTACAGCCTGTACTACTTCAACCGCAAGACCTTCTCCTTTGTCATGCCATCATTGGTGGAGGAGATCCCTCTGGACAAGGATGACTTGGGTGAGCCCTGGCGGGGCAAGGGGGTTGGCCCTGGGACCCAGCATTAGTAGGACAAGTTGGGTGTTTGTGGCTGTGTGGAGGGTTCGTGCGCAGCAGAGGATGGGGGGCAGCCTGCAGGGGCCGACTGAGGGGACTCTGACCATGTACCTGGGTATAGGCGAGGAACTAGGCATGTGCTCTCCACGTGCCTGAGGAGTGCTGCTCATCTGATGTGCCCTTGTGTGCCTGTGGCCCACGAGTGCCCCCAGAGACGTGGCTTATTCTGAGTGTGTTGAGGGGCACCCTGCGCAGTTTCCACACTGCATGGGGACATGCTAAGACCGCGGGGTGCCTGCTGGCTATTCCCATTGTGAGCAACGGGAACTGGGGAGTTGGCAAAATGACTTCACATGGTCCACCAGGTGACATTTCAGGAGGAGGAAGGTCCTTGACTCCACTTCTAAGCTCCTGAAGTGGGGCAACAGAACTTCCAGAAGCCCTCGGCTGGAGCCAGTGTGAGGGAGAAGTGTCATCAGGCCTTTGTAAATCCCAGGGAGGGGGACTGCCCGCTTCTCCCTTCTTGCCTCCTGACAGCTGCAGCTGGAACTCTACAGGAGGCTGCAAAGTCATGGGTCAGCCTGGGGCTAGCGCTGGTGGCAAGGAGTGGGGCCCCGGGAACCCAGCACAGGTTCTTCCGAGCCGTCTGGAGGGGACCTGTCTCACCCTGCCTGGCACCTCGCCACACCTGACTCCATTCCTTGGGCCCTCCTCAGCCTCTGCCCCGGCCCCTAACTCCCCAGGTGTCCCGCGTCCTGCTCTCCCCCCTGCAGGGCTCATCACCAGCAGCCAGGCGGCAGCCTATGCCATCAGCAAGTTTGTGAGCGGGGTCCTGTCTGACCAGATGAGTGCTCGCTGGCTCTTCTCTTCGGGGCTGCTCCTGGTGGGCTTGGTCAATATAGCGTTTTCCTGGAGCTCCATGGTACCTGTCTTTGCTGCTCTGTGGTTCCTCAACGGCCTGGCACAGGGGCTGGGGTGGCCTCCGTGTGGGAAGATCCTGCGGAAGGTGCGTGCCTGCTTCCGGGGAGCTTCTTTAGACTGGCACAGAGGATGCCTAAGGAGCATGTGGGAGCACCAGCCCCCCCATCCCGGGGCAGCAGGTTCCTTAGGAGTTTCAGTCCAGCTCCTATTGCTTAGATTGCAAGATATTTTAGGAGCTAAACATGGTGGGATCGGGTGGCAGATGAGGGAATTGGCCCTGCCAAGTAGAAGTGCCCTCTTCCTCATCCCTGTAATGTGAGCTCCTAGGTCTGCCCCACCTGACCCACACCTTCAGCGTGTTGAATGTGGGCACCTCCTCTGTCCCCTCTGCCCCACAGTGGTTCGAGCCATCTCAGTTTGGCACTTGGTGGGCCATCCTGTCCGCCAGCATGAACCTGGCTGGAGGGCTGGGCCCTATCCTGGCCACCGTCCTCGCCCAGAGCTATAGCTGGCGCAGCACGCTGGCCCTTTCGGGCGCCCTCTGTGTGGTGGTCTCCTTCCTCTGCCTCCTGCTCATCCACAATGAACCTGCCGATGTTGGACTCCGAAACTTGGACCCCACCCCCTCCAAGGGCAAGAAGGGTGAGCACCCACCCAAGCTGGTGATTGGGGCACCTTCATTCATCTTTCATTTGGCAGACTTTCATTGAGGACTGGCTGTATGCCTGGCCCCAGGCTAGCCAATGGCTGTAGGGGGAGGGATGATGGTGGCGAGTTGGTGGGGAGTAAATAAAACTTCGTTCCAAGAGACACTTAAGTACCAGACAAGTGGCAGAGCCAACAAATGCTGTGACTCATGTTATATCCTGGTCCTTCCTCACAGCAGAGCCAAACTTCCCCGTCCTGGACAGCATCCCAAGCTTAAGTGGCTCAGATGCCTTCCGCCATGTGCCTTGGTCCTCAGTTTCTCTCTCATTTGCTGAGGCTTGCAGTGGAGGGGACAAGGCAGAGCAGTGGGCGAAGGGGTGCCCTCCTTCTGGTCCCTGGCTATGGGGATGGACTCTGGCCCTGTGGCTGGTTAATGAGTGGTGGGGGCTCGGTCAGGGCAGAGCAGCAAGAGCGGAGCCTGAGGCCTGGCCTCCTCCTGCCCCCAGGCTCCTCGAAGGAGGAGAGCACCTTACAGGACCTGCTGCTGTCCCCCTACCTGTGGGTGCTCTCTACTGGCTACCTTGTGGTATTTGGAGTAAAGACCTGCTGCACTGACTGGGGCCAGTTCTTCCTTATCCAGGAGAAAGGACAGTCAGTCCTCGTGGGTAAGACGCTTAACCCACTGAGCCACTCAGGCGTCCCCCTCGTGGGTAAGATAAGTGTTGGAGCAGGGGTGGGCCTAGGGAGCAGGAATCAATGAAGGGGATGGGAAACTCAGGCCCAACTTCTCTTTATCTGAGGCCAGGCACCACTCAGAGAGAGCTGCGGCCAGTCACCCTTGGGGACCCGTACCTCTCTGGGTTCCAGCCAGTCGGACAACCCCAGTGTGTTTAACCCCCTTCCACTCCACCTTTCCCTCTTCCCACCACAATTCCCTACTCCAGGTAGCTCCTACATGAGTGCCCTGGAGGTTGGGGGCCTTGTAGGCAGCATCGCAGCTGGCTACCTGTCCGACCGGGCCATGGCAAAGGTGAGTGGGCAGAGGGGACAGGAAGGAGGAGGGTCCCTTTAAGTCTTCCCAGCATGACTGGGACAGGCACCAGAGAGGCAGGAACCCTGGGGCATGGGCAGGCTGGCATATGGGTGGGGGGATGCTGGAATGATTCCATGCTACTCTCATCTGCTGAGGGTTTGGTGGCAAGGTAAGGCTCTTGGGGAAAGTGTTTTAACGGATGTCAAGGAGGGCCAGAATTTCTCTCAGCCTAGCAGCGGGGTTCTCTACAGGCCGAGGGAAGCTGGGATTGAGGAGAGACTAGGTGCAGCTTGCTAGCACATGTCCCCAAGGTGGAGGAGGGGATGTGGTGGAGTTTGGCCTCGGGATATAATGAGCAGGTCCCAGGGCCTCCTAGAGCTGCCCTGGGCCAAGAACCGTGGTGGGATTGCCAAAGACCTGTCAGCAGAAGCCCTGCCGTGTCAGAGTCCGGGGGCGGATGTTGCCTGCTGCTTCTGGGCCCTGACACTGCTGGGCCTGTATCCACAGGCGGGGCTGTCCATCTACGGGAACCCTCGCCACGGCCTGTTGCTGTTCATGATGGCTGGCATGACCGTGTCCATGTACCTCTTCCGGGTAACTGTGACCAGTGACTCCCCCAAGGTAAATGAGGAGCGCCTGGCCTGCCACTGGCACAGGGATGAGAGAGGAAGGGTCAGTGACTGTCAGGTTCCCTGTCCCTGGCTCTACCCTGGCCCAGGCCTTTCTCTGCCTCTCAGATTTCCCTTTCCAGTTCTGGTTTACCTCGTGCCCTCTGTACTCTGGTGCTCCTCCTGGACTTGGGCCTGGTTTTCTTCTCTTCCCTGTGCTCCTCTAGGATGTTGCTTTCTGGACTCCAGCTCTTCACCCTCTCGCTGAGCTCACAGGCTTTATGGAGCATGAGGTGCCTTATCTGTGGCTTTCCTCCTGGTCTGTCTCCCCCTTGTCCTACCCTGTCTGCCTTGCCGCTAGCATCAGTTCTAAGAGACAGCATCTAACTGGGAGGGATGGCTTCTGCGTCCCCTTCACCTACCCACTCAGGCCCTCAGGTTGGCTCAGCGTGGCCCCATGCCACTAGCTCGGCCCTATCAGTTGTATTGGGAAGTGGAGAGAGGGAGGCCACCTACTACCTCCTTACTATGTGTTCCTGGGGCCAAGCATCTTTCTCTCCCCTGGCAGGGGTAGGTAGGTAGGGCTTCTCAGACTCTAAATGCCACCCTGCATTGTTCTTGCAGCTCTGGATCCTGGTGCTGGGAGCTGTGTTTGGTTTCTGTTCTTACGGTCCCATTGCCTTGTTCGGAGTTATAGCCAACGAGAGCGCCCCTCCCGACTTGTGTGGCACCTCCCATGCCATTGTGGGACTCATGGCCAATGGTAAGTGGTGCTCTCCAGGGCGTCCACCTGATCCCCGCTGTGCCTTGCACATAGGCTAACTGGAGGCTGGGGCCAGCCCCACCGATTCTAGCCTCACAAGTGACCCAGGCTCTTCCCCCGCTCCTCTGCAGTGGGCGGCTTTCTGGCTGGGCTGCCCTTCAGCACCATTGCCAAGCACTACAGCTGGAGCACAGCCTTCTGGGTGGCTGAAGTGATCTGTGCAGTCAGCACAGCTGCCTTCTTTCTCCTACGAAACATCCGCACCAAGATGGGCCATGTGCCCAAGAAGGCTGAGTGAAGAGTGTACGGGCTCCAGTGCGTTCTCTCCCACCTGTGGTCTTCCCCCCGCACGGGGCTGGGGGGCAGAGGGGGGCAGAGAGAGAAAGGGGGGCTGCTCCGACTAGCACTGAACCTTTGATTTCGTCTTGTGTGCCTTTTCCCTCACCCAGGTGGCGCTGGAAGTTATCAGTGGCTAATGAGGTCCCAGCTCCCCATCCTCTGTTCTAGTTAAAAGGCAACTTTTTTTTCTCGGACTCCATTAGCTCCTATTTCCTGCCTTCAAACAGGAAACCCCTGCCATCAGGGAGTCCCCTAGACCCTTCTTCCCCTCCTGGGCCCTCCCACGTTGTCCCCAGGAGAGGTGAGGCTCCTCCTGCAGCTGCAGGGTACCAGTGGCCCGTGATTTCTGCCCTAAGGCCTCTTAGCACCGGGCAACTGCTGTTGCCAATACCCCCGACTCCTGGGGAGGAGGAGGCCCGTCACGAGCGCGGTACCCCCTGCGAAGATGGCAGGCGGGGGTGGGAGGGCGGGGAACTTGACACAGATTAAAACTAGATTTGATACTAAACACTATCACTGAATCATTCTTTCCAAAGGGGTACTATAAGCCAGAGACCAAGTTCTTTGGGAATATTCTCTTGGTACCTGCTCTTTCCACCCCAAAAGGGGCGGACTTCATCTCCTTGGAATGGGCAGCCTGACAGGTCCTCTGCTTTCAGCTTCACTAATTCAACGACCATTTCACAGACGAAGCTTCTGGGTTTCAGGCAGGTGAAACCACTGAATGGAGGAAGGCAATATTAACAGTGGCTTAGGGATGGTGTAGTCAGAAGGCCTGGGTTCAAACTCAGGTGCTTAGTAACTAGCTTTGAGACTCGGAGGCAGAGAGTCTGTACCTTGCTAAATCTGTTGTCCGTGACAGAATGCACCCTGAGATTAGGGTAAAAGCAGGAAAGCCTGGTGTCAACACCTGGTAACACCCCACTGTGACCACCACCGCTGCTGCCACCCTAGGCGTCAGCGATGCTGGAACTAGACCCAAGGCTCCTGACTCAAAGCCCCATGCTCAGTTTTTGATGCTTTTCCTGGAGAGCCTGACAAGGAGCTGAATCCTAAGAAGATTTGGGAGCAGATCCAGCCTGACCTTTTCCTAGTGACGAGTGTGTGGCTACAACAAAGGAGGCCCCTTTGAGGTGAAAGGGGAGTGTGTGGGGCTCAAACTATGACCAACAGTGGAATAAAATAAAATTAAAGGCTTTATTTACTGAACTACATTGGGAAAACTTTAATAACGATAAAAAGAAATACATTTGTCACTTGTACCTAAAATATAAAAACAAAACAAAACAAACCAAGCGAACAATTACTTGTTTTCTACCAGAACATAGCTCATCTTCCCAGAATTTCCTTATCATTCCCGTCTCCCCACCAGAGCCTTTCGCCGCAACCCATCAATTAGGATAGCGAACACAGATCAAAGGAATGTTTATTTAGCATTTATGGGCCTACTCCCTCCATAAATAACCCTGTACAGAGTTGGGAATCAGGCTCATGATATAGGACGGCAGAGAGCATGGCATTAAGGCTCAGGGATCAGTACATGTCATCAGGCTCAGCACCCTCCCGTCTTCAAGTGCACTAACGAGGCTGTGGGGATCTCCACTGGAGTGGGTACAGCAGGATCCCTGCTATAGGATCTCTCAAAATTTGGGGGATCTGTTGCAGGCTCAGGCTATGACCCAGGTCCAAAAGTTCCAGCCTTCTCTGCCACCTCCAGGGCTAACTTCAGGTTCTGGTCAAACAGCTCACACCTAGGCCAGACCCAAGAGGCACAAATGACGACAAAGTGTGAGGTCTCAGACTCTCCTCCCACTTTGGGTGCCAAAGTACTCTTGCTTGAAGAACATGAATGGCAAGAAAAGTCTTTGGTTTCTCAAAATAGGAAGAAAAAACTAGTCTGTTTTTGTTTTATTTAAAAGTAACTCTTCTTATCCTTTTGAAAAATGACCTGGGGAGGAGCACAAAGGGAAGGGCAAGGACTCTTCGACCAGTATCTGGGGAGGGGGACCGCCTACCTGATGGGCATTTCCAGGGAGTAGAATGGATTCTTGAGAGCAAAGTCTGAGTAGATCTCATAAATCTTTCGGAGCAGAGAATCTATTCCAGCTTGCCTAGGATCTGCCAGTACCACAAACTTGATCCCTGGAGAAGGACCAAGAATGGTTACAGAAGGGTAGAGAATGCCGCAAATATCCTGTGTGCAGATGGCATTTTCAGAAGCCCATTTTAATTTTTATCCTTATTGCTCCATACAGCAGGAAAGGCAAGACTGTGAATCTATAAGACCAGAACAGGGAAGCGACTTTATCACATCACCCAACTGACTGAGATCATGTTTTTACCTCTAGCTCTTTCACTTAATTCCTAGTCTTGTGGTCCCTCAGCAGTAAGTGCCAGGCAGGGGACAGACTCAGGCAGTTTTCAACTATCCCCATTAAGGGTGTGAGGCAATGACATGATCCAAAGGTCATTCCCATTTGGCATTCAAGTTTCATTTTGAAACACACCTTCTGAAACATGTGCAACATGAGATACCATTATGGTGAGTCTTATCTGCACACAGGATAACCACGGCTGAGCATTCTGGGCAGAGTTGACAAAATTGGCATCAGATTAAATATTGCCTTTGGATTCACAAAACAAATAGACGTATGTGTCTGTGCAATTGTCCCAGGAAAAGTTAACCACCACCCCCTTGCTTACCAAAGTTTCTTTGGTCAGTCCCTTCCCCCTTCCCTCTGGCCTATCTGGAGATGGGCCTACCTGTCAGTGTCTGGAAGCAGTGCAGTTTGAAGGTGTCCGTCTCCAGCATCTCAATGCCTGAGCTGCCCTGTTCTGGAGACAGCTGGGAACCGATTGCAAACAGCCTATTTGCAAAGGAGGTAAGGTTGGGAATGCAGCCGGCTGTATAAGGGAGGGGTGCTTCTCAAACTTGTCCCTGAAGCGACCCTATCTGCTGAGGAGTTCACATTACACCGAGAAGTCAGAAGAGGCCGTGTCAACTGGCTAGCAGCAGCACCAAAATTTCTTTAAAATTCATTTGAGCTCTGCACGTTTTTTACACTCATACGTTGGCGTAAAACATTTTACATTGAAAACTGAGGGCCGGGACGCCTGGGTGGCTCAGTTGGTTAAGCGGCTGCCTTCGGCTCAGGTCATGATCCCAGCGTCCTGGGATCGAGTCCCACATCGGGCTCCTTGCTCAGCAGGGAGCCTGCCTCGCCCTCTGCCTCTGCCTGCCTCTCTGTCTGCCTGTGCTCGCTCTCTCGCTCTCTGACAAATAAATAAAATCTTAAAAAAAAAAAACAACTGAGGATAAAATTACCACTGGGCATATGTGTCATGGTTACTTACCCCATGGCTATGATTACCCAGCACATCTACTATCGTTGAGAATGAGAAAAAGGTCTTAACGATCATTTAATTCAGTTACCTGACTTTAGAAACTAAAGCTGAGGGAAGAGAAGTGGACTTGTGCAAGGTCACAACACTACCGGTATTACCTAAAACCTAGCCATCCTGGATTAGTTCTTTTTTTTTTTTTTTCTTCACAAGAACTGACGACGTAAAAGGAGGCTCAGAAAGGTAAGCACGGCCGCTCAGGAAACTTCCCGCAGAACCACACTAATCCAGCCGGCCTAAGGGCCAAGTGCAGGACCACAGGCCCTAGGAAGGGCTGGGGGGACTTACGAGTGGAACATGGAGGCCAGCATGAGCTTCTCATTGGAGGTGAGGCGCGGTCGGCCGAATCGAATGGACACCGGGTAATTGGCAGGGTTGCCCAAGTACTCCAGCACCTCTTTTCCATCGGCCGTGTACTTGCCATTCACGTCCACGCCATTGATGGCCAGCACTGCGTGGCCCACTGCAGAGGTGAGGCTAAGGGTCAACGAAGCCCCGGCGCGGGGATTCCGCCAAAGGGACTGGCGACCCGGCCTCACCCCCTGTCCCCTCTCCCTCCACGCCCTCCCCCGCCCCGCAGAGACACCAGCCCACTCCGCAGCGCCCGGCCCGCCCATCGGACGCAAGCCTAGCCCACCCCGGATGCCGTCGCGCTGGCCGAAGGCAACCAGCACACGCTCGTCGTGCAGCTTCAGCAGCAGATCAAGGGGGTAACTGAAAGTTTTCTCAGCCTCGGCCCGTGGCGCGTAGCTGTCCAACTGGTAGATCAGGCCGCCAGCTTTGTTCACCACATACACGCTAAAAATCGCCATTGCGGCCGCCCCGGCTCGGAGACGCCTATTCAACCTGCTCCTGACGGCCCCGCCCCGGAACCGCAGCCGCGGGACCCGCCACCGACCCCTGCTCCCTGCCCGGCGCGCGCCGGCGCCTGCGCACTTGAAGCACCGCGCTTAGCGGGGTCGCCGGGGGTCCTTTCGGGTCCCGGCGGATTGTTTTCTGTCTCTCTTTACTCGTTTCCAGGGCCAGGGAAAGCAAAGTGTGGCTGCCTCACAACTAACGGCAAAACCCAGCAAGCCGCGGGCAGCTCTCAGGATGCGACCCTCGGGAACGACCGTCCCCTCGCTGCGGCCCGCTCTCCGGGGCACGAGGGGGCCGGACTTCCGGCCTTTCTCCGCGGGCTCCGCCCCTTGCCCCGGAAGCGCTCGTTGCGGGTGGAGGTTTCTGGGCTGGTTGGGGAGAGGCGCTTCCTTTTTGTCCGACATCTTGGTGAGGCTGCCGGGGTGGACGCTTCTCTCTCAGCTTCGCTATGGTGAGCTCTCGGGAATGGGGGGCTGGTGCTGTTCTGAGAGCCGGGCGGTGCTGGGGCGCAATTGGGGCGACACCGGTCGGAGGGCCTCAGCCCCGCCGGGCCGCTTCTTCAGGTGGGCAAGGGGGATTGCTTCACCCATGTGCTCCGGTAGTGGGGTTAGGACGGTGCGGGGCTGCTTTGTGACCTGTCTGCATTCCCCTTTTTTTCTCTACAGCCACCCAAGGATGACAAGAAGAAGAAAGATGCCGGAAAATCGGCCAAAAAAGACAAAGATCCAGTGAACAAATCTGGGGGCAAGGCCAAAAAGAAGGTAGGCGTGAGTCCCCCCCCCACCCAGGAGTGGGGGATATCGGGGACGCCGGACCCACGTGGCTTGGTAATAAGTGACGTGTAGGGCAAATGGCTTTTAAGGTTGTGCGGTCTAGAGACCGACTTTTAGAGCTTGTACCCTTCATCACCGTTCTGTTTTGGAGGAATAGGGTGGTACACGCTACTTAGAAGTTAACAGTGTGTAAAGTGTTCTGAGGCCTAGCCCATTATATTTTTAATTGATATCATGGGGTTCAGCCTATATCCGAAACTCGCGGGTTTTTTTTCCTCCAGCCTAACGCATCTTTGGTGCTGTTAGCGGCAGCTAGGGTTCCTTTTGTGTCCTGGTTTCAAATTGTTTGAGTCTTAGTTCATAGAACTTACGTAAAACCTGAATTTTGTAGGTTTGTATAGGCCAAGGAACAGCCACTCTTTCAGTATAGCAGGACGGCAGTGGACGAGTTCTCTCCGGTTGTTGTGTGGGGGGGTGGTTTCTTCCAGAAACACTGACTTTCTTTGTCTTTTGGTGAGCAGAAGTGGTCCAAAGGCAAAGTTCGGGACAAGCTGAATAATTTGGTCTTGTTTGACAAAGCGACATATGATAAACTCTGTAAAGAAGTTCCCAACTATAAGCTTATAACTCCAGCTGTTGTTTCTGAGAGACTGAAGATTCGAGGTTCTCTGGCCAGGGCAGCCCTTCAGGAGCTCCTTAGTAAAGGTGAGAGGGGTGTGTTGTACTGGTGTGCTTGCACGTTAAATTGGGCTGCCTGTATTAGCTATCTTAAATGTTTTTACTGGAATTTTGTAAAGTAGGCACAGGCTGACCACTAGCCATAATCTAACATGTTACCCCCTTGTGTAGACCCCCTTGTGTAGACCAGAGCAGGGTTCATGTCCACTTTTGTCCCATGGACCCCTATGTCCTGTTGGTGAAGCTTCAGGATCCCTTATTTTCAAATAAATTCATTTTATTTAAAGAGTTACAAAAGAGGGACGCCTGGGTGGCTCAGTTGGTTAAGCAGCTGCCTTCGGCTCAGGTCATGATCCCAGTGTCCTGGGATCGAGTCCCACATCGGGTTCCTTGCTTGCCAGGGAGTCTGCTTCTCCCTCTGCCTCTGCCTGCCACTCTGTCTGCCTGTGCTCGCTCTCTCTCGCTCTCTCTCTGACAAATAAATAAAATCTTTAAAAAAAAAAAAAAAAGTTACAAAAGAAACCCAATATTGAAATATGGTTGTGAAAATAGTAAAAGCTTTGGTAGGAAAGCATTTTTTACTTAAGTATTCTTAAAATTTAGTGGTGATTTAATTACCATGATTTCATATTAATGTAAATGAATGTAAAAGTTTTAAGCCATCTGTAGTGTCTAATGTGGAAACAGTAATTTTCAAGTTAAAGCGCTATAAGGGTAAGCATCCCAATAGCAGGTAATGGGTCCTTCATTTAGGAAGAAAAAAATAAAATTAGGTTATCACCAAGACATGAGGGATGTTTGCCTTTGTTATTAAACTCTAATGCTCAAATTCAGTATTTTTAGTGTCTACTAAATATTTCACAGTACTGCATAAAAACCCTACCCTTATTTTTTTCTCTCTAGGACTTATTAAACTGGTTTCAAAGCACAGAGCTCAAGTAATTTACACCAGAAACACCAAGGGTGGAGATGCCCCAGCTGCTGTTGAAGATGCATGAACAAGGTAAGAAAGAACGCGGGCTTGTGGTATAGAAAGTATATACACCCCACTTTTGTATTAGGCTCTAGAGTTCTGATTCTTTTATTTTTATTTTTTTCAGATCCACCAACTGTACATTTTGGAAAATAAAACTTTATTAAATCAAATAAGTGCATATGTCTCTTTCCTAAGAAAAGGATTTAGGTATGGGTTTCTTGACTTGAAAAAGTTTCCGGAAACAATTGGCTTTTTTTATGTGATTGTTTGTTCCTTGCTGCAGCTTCTGTTTTGAACTGATGTCTGAAAGGAAATGAAAGATTAGCAAGATAAAGGCTGACATCTCCAAAGGGATAGTGGGTTGGGGTCCTGGCACTGGATCCACACCTGGATTGCCAGCGGCGTCCATTATTCCAGACCCGGCCGAAAGAGGGTAGCCAGCCTATACTGGTGCTGGAGCTATGATCAAAGTTGGCCCCAACTCTGTCTGGGGGGAGTTTCTTCAATTTCTGTTTCTCCTCTACAAAGAAGCAAACAGTCTTTAAATGGTTTTGCTTTGAGTAGGAAAATTTAGACAGCCCATTCTTGAATTTGTTAACTTACTTTCTTTAAGGAATTCTTCATAGGATGGTCCTATTTGTTGGTTTACAGAGCTGTATTCTTCATCCTGGACCATCCAAGGAGGTGTAGCACCTGGAAAAGACCCATTAAGCAGGAATGAAGGCACTCTTAAGTTTCAGGCCACTGTGAAACATGCCCTCGCTATAAACTTACCTAATGCTCAAAAGCAAAACCCAGGAATTTTGGACCATGGGCTGGTATTTAAATGCTTCTGTTAATCTAATTTGTGTTTACTAGTTATGTACTTTTTTTCAATCTGGCTTATAATAGTTAAGATTCATCTATGCTGCACTTAACAGCAGTACCTTCTTTGTTGAGCACTGCTCTGTTCTTCATTGAGGCACATTTGGATTCTTTTCAGCTTCAGTTTTGGGGTATTGCAACTAAAGCTGTGACCATCTGGTGTGCAAGTCTTTGTGCAGACATGTTTGCTTTTCTCCTGCAATGTCTGGATCATAATGGTGGGTGTATGTTTAACTTCTTAAATCCCTGAACTGTTTTCTCCAATTGGTTGTTCCACTTTACATTCCCACCAGCAGTTTATGAATGTTTCTTCACATACACAGTCTTTAATTTTAGCCACTCTGATGAACCATCTTTCTACATGCTTTTACTGAGTTTTGAGAGTTCTTCATATATTTAAGATACAAGTCCTTCATCAGATAGCACTTCATAATCAACCTTATTCTTTAAAAAAGTAATGGGGGGCACAGTCAGTTCAGTGTCCACCTTTAAAAAAGATTTCAATTAAGTGAGTGAGCACAGGGGTGGGGGGGTTGGGGAGAAGAGGGAGAGATTTTTTTTTTTTTTTAAGATTTTATTTATTTGTCAGAGTGAGCACAGGCAGACAGAGTGGCAGGCAGAGAGAGAAGCAGGCTCAGTGCTGAGCAAGGATGTGGGACTCAATCCCAGGACGCCGGGATCATGACCTGAGCCGAAGGCAGCCGTTCAACCAACTGAGCCACCCAGGCGTCCAGGAGGGGAGAGAATCTTAAGCAGACTTGGTGCTGAGCCTGAAGCCTGAGGTGTAGCTCACTCTCACAACCCCAAGATCAGACCTGAGCTGAAACCGAGTTGGATGCTGAACTGACTGCATCACCCAAGTGCCCCCAAGATAATTAACTTTAAAAAAGTAATAAAATAATTGCCTCTTACCATCTGAGTAACACTGCTCTGGGCCTTACCTGAGTGGACGTTACCAATTCCTGGTGTATCCTGTAGTTGGAAATGGGGAGGGGGGGGAAATCCCAGATAAGAAACTGATGACAGTATATTCATTCCCAGCTAGAAAAAGGACAAAGCTGTAGGTGGGGGGTGGGGAGGTTGGGGTGGAAGCACCACAGTGCTACTTCTGTCCCTTGGTTGGTGTTAAATTTTAAAAGCACAGATAACTGAAAGAGTCCTGTCCCTCAAAAGACTTATGGTCTTGGTAGTGAAGATGTCCAAAAATTAGAGTGCCTACTAGGTGCTACATTAGCAAAACTCTTTCCTCATAGGACAGTATGTATTGTTAGGGGAGAGATTTAAGCATAAATTACACAGGTGACATTTACAGGTTTTTACATGGTCCCATGTACATTTATAACAGGCAACCTGTTCACATAAGCCTTCCATGAAAAGGTGACCTTTGAGCCAGACTGAAGAAAGGTAAGTCCATCATTTAAGGCAATGGCAATGACACAGTATGGCTGGAGTGTACAGGACATTAGGTGAGGCCGTGGCTTTCTGTGTTCAGAACAGGATTACAGGGGGCATAGACACTTGCAGAAAATTGTGACACATGACATCTAGCCAGGAGGTAAAACAGGCCTACTCCTCAACAGGATGTAGGAGATGAAAGAAGAGGAAATAACTAGTTTTGGTAATCTAGGGACAGTAGGGGTTAGCTTCAGATTCCTGTAAACATGGAATGCTTACAAATGTCCTAAATTGAGCAGAAACTGGGGGTTCTATAGAGGATGACTAGGAGTTGACACTCCTCATTGGCAGTGGGGACAAGAGGTGTGGATGAGATCACTGGATGGTGAGGAAAGAGGTCTAAGAACACATTATGTCTCGGGCAAATAAAATCTTTTTAAAAACCCAACACAACTGTGGACCAGTACAGCCAAGAGACAAGATCTGGATGGCCAGAATAGGTACAAAACACGTGAGAGATGGATGTCCTGGGAATTGAGGGAGTACTGGCCCTTCCTGACTCGCTTATCCATGGTACCTGATGGCCGATGAATGTCAAAGGTTGTCCTGTCTCCATCCAGTCAAGCTCTGGGGCAGGTGGTAGGTCCAAGTAGGAGGGCTGCTGTGAGGTGGAGGCCACTAGACTGAAAAAGACAAGCAGGAGCCAGGCTGGCAGAGGAGGTCCTTGAGCCATGAGGATAGCAGAGGTGAACTCTTGCCATTTTCCAACCAAAAAGTTACAGAATGCTCTAACAGAATCCAAACTCAATGAGATTCCTTAGCAATTTTACCTGTTGGTCCCTTTCCAGCTTCCAAGTGCTGAAGAGCCTCCTTCTGGGTCTGGCACTGGCTGAGGCTGAGTTTGATTCAGGAAAAATAAATGTGTCTTGGATGCTTAAGAGTCTGCCTAAAATATGCTCCCACCCTCCAGTAGGAAACAAATTAACATACTGGCATATGGTACTGCCCATTTTGCAAAAATTCCTTTTTTCCCCTCCCAGCTCTGCCCACATTGCCACTGACAAGCCTGCCCCCTGGCGGACAGGTAAGTGAATTCAAGCCGAGCAGATGAAGCATGGAGTCCGCGAGTTCTCCTGGGAGAGCTGGTAGGTGAAATGCTGGACCTGGGAGCACCAGGGATCAGATGGATTTGGATACTGCTCTGGCTCCTCCGAGGGACACCAACCTCTAAGACAGACCGAACTAGCTCCTGCCGGCTGTGCTCCACCTCACGAATCTGAGCTGCCATCTGTGGGAGAGAGGCTGCTTAGCTTGGTACAGGCCATGGGGCTATGTCCTTCAGTGGCCTTGTAACTCACTTCTTTGATCACCTCATCCTCCTTTTCCTCATAGCTATCCAGACCTTTCACCATGGATTTCTTGAATCTGAAAAGAAAAAGGGCAAGTCAGCCAAGAACCTGTCTCTGCATGTTACAAAAAGATCCTCAGTAGATCATTTTTTCTTCAAATTTTGGATAACTTAAAAATCACAAAAACAAAATAGAACAATTAACACCCATGGACCTTTCACCCAGATTCACTGTAAACATTTTGCCATACTGGCTCCACTTCTCTTCTAGCACATATTTCCTTTTTGCGACATCAAAAATGGGCTTTAGAACATCATGAGACTACAATACACACAGAAAGGTATCAGAAAACTACCAATACTACCAATATCACTATCAACAATAGAACTACTAACCAAAGCTCAGGATTTCTCCTGTTCTTCAGTCCTTAGTAAATATCCTAAGGCTATACAGTCAGAATTTTGTGTTGAAGTTACTTGAATTCTTACTCTTTTATAACTGTTATCAATTTGATATATAGCTATGATAATCTGTCATTGTTTGCAATGAGTTTTAGGATTTGCTTTCTGGCCTGATTTTATTTTGTAATTTATTTTTATAGTGTCCCACAGCTCACACTATAGTTACCTAGCCCTTTTTGTTTCAGAGTGGCCCTTTTTGGTGGGTGGGCAAGGACCTGGGAAGCTGGCACTCCGGGTTTATTTTCTTCGATATTTAAGTGATAACCTGTCTAAATCTAAAAGTGGCTTGTGGTATCTTTACCAGTCAAAGCAGTCAAACTTGGCTTTGCCTTGTGCGTGTGCACGTTAAATGTATAAGGTTCAAAAGTCAAAACTGGGGTGCCTGGGTAGCTCAGCTGGTTAAGCATCTGCCTTCAGCTCAGGTCATGATCCAAGCGAGCCCAGTGTTAGGCTCCTTGCTCAGCGGAGAGTCTTGCTTCTCCCTCTCCCGCTCCCCCTGCTCATGCTAGCTCTTACACTTTCTCTAAATAAAATCTTAAAAAAAAAACAAAAAATGAAAACTAATAAAAAATTCAAAGAATCCAGGGGCACTTGGGTGGCTCAGTGGGTTAAAGCCTCTGCATTCGGCTCGGGTTATGATCTCAGGGTTCTGGGATTGAGCCCCGCATTGGGCTCTCTGGTTAGTGGAGAGCCTGCTTCCCCCTCTTACTCTGCCTGCCTCTCTGCCTACTTGTGATCTGTCAAATAAATTAAAAAAAAAAAAAAGAATTAAATAAAAAATCAGAGTCCATTCTCATAATTCTCAATTTTAACTTTTTCTGCTCAACTATTCTTTATTCCCACCAAACACCGTTTGGAGCTGGGCCAGGGTGTAAGGAGTTAGTGCTTTCTGGCCTCAGTTCTCCATCTCCTGCCCAGTTTGAACCAGAGATTTGAAGGCAAGGTAGTAGGATTTAGGCATTTCTTACCATTCCCTCATTATTCTCCACACTGAATAGGAAACAATAATAGAGGTCATCAGTTTTTCTGTAACTTTGGTTCCGGGATCCCCTTGGGTTCCATTCCCCATAATCTCAATATTGTCCTAATAAAAGTAGTGCGAGGCCGTCTGTGTCCTTTTCCTGAAGCAGCACTCACACCTGCTCTGTGCTGGCCAGCTGACTACACTCCAGTTTCTCAGGGTCCTTTAGGGGCCAGTTAAAATAGAGTCTAAAACTATTCAAAGTGGGCACTGAGGGACGCCTGGGTGGCTCAGTTGGTTAAGCAGCTGCCTTCGGCTCAGGTCATGATCCCAGCATCCGGGGATCAAGTCCCGCGTCGGGCTCCTTGCTCGCCAGGGAGCCTGCTTCTCCCTCTGCCTTTGCCTGCCACTCTGCCTGTGCTCGCTCGCTCTCTCTGACAAATAAATAAAATATTAAAAAAAAAAAAAAGTGGGCACTGAGTACCAGTTGCTTGCACACACTATTAAAAAGCCTCTTCTATTCCTAAGGGACTTTAATATTCTCTGTACCACACATTTAAATAATCGATTATAGTGAACTTTTATTATATACTATTCTCTATTTGCTCAATGGATTGTAAACCCCATCCCCCAACTAGAATATAAACTTTTCAAGGACTCTATCATACTTCTTTTGTGTCCAGTATAGTGCCTAGAATAATGAGTGCTATGAAGACAATAGATACTTACAAAGGCCCTGCTGAACTTTGCAATTAACAGAGAAAGCGCCAGTACCTGACACAGACCCAGAGAAGTCCCATTCTGTTATTTCACCTTTCATAATCAGTGACTTACCTGGCATAGTCCTGGGGGGAGATCAGAAACTTCTCTTTCATTTGGAACTCAGCCTTGTTCTCCCACCAGAATCTGTTGGTTGCTTTCTTGTGCTCTGGGCTGAGAATGAATGGATAATCTCAATGATAGATTATAGAATATTACTCAGACATCTAGACATTATATTAAGTAATGCACACTGATATCTGGGTTTCTGCCTCTGGGCTAGGATGACAGCATACTGTTACATCTTCCAGATGTCCACTCTCCCCTCTTCCAATAAAAATGGGAGAGGGGCGCCTGGGTGGCTCAGCCGGTTGGGTGTCTGCCTTCGGCTCAGGTCATGATCCCGGGGTCCTGGGATCCAGCCCCACATCGGACTCCCTGCTCTGCCAGAAGCCTGCTTCTCCCTCTCCCATTCCCCCTGCTTGTGTTCCCTCTCTCGCTGTCCCTCTCTGTCTAATAAATATCTAGAAAGAAAAGAAAAGAAAAGAAAGAAAGAAAGAAAGAAAGAAAGAAAGAAAGAAAAGAAAGAAAAGAAAGAAAAGAAAGAAAGAAAGGAGGAGAATCTGGGAGGAGATGATGGGAGGTAACCCTCAACAACTAAGACCATGGCAGCCATAAGCCCTCCACGCGTCAAAGATGCGAGGCTATAAGCTGACTGGACCCACCCCAATCCAACCACAAAAGCGTTCCTCCTCTCACACATCCCAAACCACGCCACCCCCCACCCCCGACCCACCCAGATGCGAATGTGCTGGATGCGGCTCCCAGGCCGGATCTCACCTGGCCAGATGCTCCAGCAGCCCCCCGTGCAGCACGGTCAGGTTTCCGTGGCTCAGGTGTTTCTGCACCTCACAGCCGCAGCAAAGGCACCAGCAGCGCCGCTCGTGCTCGGGCACGTAGCGCTCCACCTGGGCGGCGCGGACGGCCTTGCGGGCGGCCTCTACCTGCGGCGGAGAAGGGAGAGGACGGGAGAGGTCAACCAGGACCCCAGTGGAATCCCCCACGTCCCACCCCCTCGCGCCCTCCCTGTACTGCCCGCATCCCCCACCCAGGCCGTCCGCGGCAACTTCCCGCCTCCCGTCCGCACCTGGGGCAGGAGCCGCTCCAAAGCTGCCTTCAGCGTCCGCTGGTGCTTGCGACTGTAGACGTGTCCGCGACCACAGAAAAAGGTCTGGCGGCACAGGGGGCAACGCTGCGCCGGCGCCATGGGCCGAAGAGCCGGTATCTGCGACGCGCAGCAGCTCTTTCTCTCTCCGGTGACCCCTGACCCCTCGGGGGGGCGGGGCGAACCCAGCGCTTCCCCGCGACCCCCAGCGGCAGGCTGGCGCCACTGCAGACCCATCTGCGGCTGCGCGAGTCCCGCCCCGGGCTCTCCTGCCGTCGGGTGCACCCAGCTGACATCAATATTCCCAGATGCTATCGACCCAGAAAAAGTGGCGGTACCGCTGTGCAGATGCCCGGGAAAGAGCGCGCGCGACAGTTAGGTGCCACTGCAGGACCGCAGACCGCACGCATGTCGGGGCATTGACAAGGACCCGCATTAGACAATGGAACACATTGTAACTAGTATTACAGGTTTCTCACTGTGTGGCCAGAGCTTTACATTCACGAGGCACTTAATCCTCACCATAGCCCTACGTGGCGTACTATTATTACAGACATTTTACAGATGGGAAAACTGAGGTACGGGGAGAAAGTAACTGTGTGGAAGGTTGCACAGGTGCGAAGCATCAGAGGCAGCACCTTTCATGCTCTGCTGTACCAGATGGTGGTAAGGAAACATGCTGGAGGTGGCCTTCATCTAAGACTTAATCACAGCCATATACCCTGGGCGGGGGGGGGGTGTTCTGAGCAGCTGTTACTATAAAACTGTAAAAGGGAAGCTATGAAAAAGGTGCAGTCATTGCTGAGGGTTAACAGACATTTTTATTCTGTAAACATGCTCACCCAGTGGAATTTTCATTCTTTACAAGCTACTTTTCCTAGAATGAACAGCCTTCCATCTGTCCAGCTCCCCTAAGCCTTAGGGCTTAAGGTAAATTGCTCCCTACAGCGCTGAAATCTCCAGGCTGTGATCTCCACCCTAGAGTACCCCCTAAAAAGCCTGGGGCCCAGCCCAGACCTTACTTACAGGAGGTGCCGGACAGAACTAACAGAGTCCAAACTTCACTTGGATTTGTTACCAGTACTGGTGCATTAACCTGGATGGGCTACAATGTCTGTGGGTGTGTATACAATCAACTATACCTAATTCAGTTCCAGAAAGTAGCCAGACCCCGCTTCAGATCTTGACCTCCTCTTGGAGCCTCCCAGTAGACTCAGGCCTCTGTCAGATGTGACTCATTTTGAAGACCCCGAAACGCTCAATGCCTTGACCTCCCATTATTTCCCCGGAAGGGTCAGTCCTGGACCTTAAAATTGCTCCTCTGAATTAAAACTCTGAAGTTGCATTCTGACCACCATCTTCTGTCCTCCCATGTGGACTTAGTTTCCATCTTGCCTTTAACTGCAGGAAGATCTCCATTCCTGAAGATGAGTACTCTTATTCATTCACTCAGGAAACTTTCAGCATCTACCAGCTGCTTTGCTCTAGATTCTCAAAGTGTGGCCTCCAGGTCAGCAGCATCAGCGTCTGGAAGCCTGTTAGAAGTGCAAATTCTTGGGCCCCACCACAGACCTACTGAATCAGAAACTCTAGAGTGGGAACCAGCCATCTATAGTTTAATGAGTCTTTCAAGGGATTCTAATGCTCAAATTTGATAATTAGTGTCTAGGTTTTAGGTCCTCTTGGCTTCACTTTACTCACTGGATCCCACGACTGTTCCCACCACACTCTCATGGCAATCTATTACTTCCCTTGACCTTCCCAGACCTCTCATTTTGTCGAACCCCAAATGCAGATCAACCCAGCCATCTGTTTTCCTCATTTGTTCCCAGGTACCTAGTGTAGACTACACTGCTTCGACTTCCACTAACTTATTACCCCTCGGCAGTTTTGCTTTTGAAACTGTTTCCCTAAAGTTCTGCACCATGGAGTGTTGATTCAGTTGCAACTGAACTTGACTGTATGAAATGGAATTCAGCATCTTCCACCTGAGAACATCCCTTATTTTCATCCTCCCAGGGAATACCACCAAGCTAAAGCCTGGAGTTTTGGGAAGAGTTATCTTTGATACCGGCTTTCACTCACTCCCCATATCCACTGTGTTCAAGTTGTCTTATTTGATTTCTGAGATTTTTTTTTAATAGTTATTTTATTTTTTTTTAATTTATTTATTTGTCAGACAGAGAGAGGGAGAGAGAGCAAGCGAGCACAGGCAGACAGAATGGCAGGCAGAGGCAGAGGGAGAAGCAGGTTCCCTGCCAAGCAAGGAGCCCGATGTGGGACTCGATCCTAGGACGCTGGGATCATGACCTGAGCCGAAGGCAGCCGCTTAACCGACTGACCCACCCAGGCATCCCTGGATTTCTGAGATGTTTAAAGTCTGTTCTCTACTCTTTATACTCCTAGAGCAAACCTTGTTTCAATTCCCTTGCTCTTTTGCTTAGATTCACGTAAAATTTTTCTAACGGGTTTCCAAATGTGTGGTCTAAGTCAGCTCCATTTATCCTTCAGACTCTGGATTTAGGAAAGTCTCCAGGTGACTTTCTGGATTAATTTAATGCCTCTAAATTATCATCAGGAAAAAAATTTAAATTTCCCAGGATGACTTTCAAAGCTTTTACAGCGTGTTTCCCAAATTCTTTTTGTCTTATCTCCCATCACTTCCCTGACCTCCTCCACCACCTTCTCCAGACAATATTCTGGAGTACTGTGCACTTCAGCATCTTCCAGCCCTTGGTTCCCTCTGCCTAAAATTTACTTCTTTCCAGCCATGCCTAATAAATTCTATGATATAGGATCTGAAATACGAACGAGAATGGAATTTCCATGTGGCTGGTGGCTTTGTCTGGCACATGGTAAGCTCTCAATCGTTCATAGGCTCCTGTATCAATGTATGATTAAATAAATGAAATGTCACCCCTTTTGTGAAGTCTTCTAGAGTTGTCTGCCGATTTTTTTTTTTTTAGAGATCTTATTTAGGGCACCTGGGTGGCTCAGTGGGCTAGGCATCTGCCTTTCGCTCAGATCATGGTCCGGGGGTCCTGGGACCAAGCCCCACATCAGCCTCCCTGCTAGGTGGGGAGTCTGCTTCTCCCACTGACCCTTTCCATTGCTTATGCTCTCTCTCACTCACTCAGGTTCTCGCTCCTTGAAAAAATAAATAAAATCTTTTAAAAAATAAAGGTTTTATTTATTTATTTATTTATTTATTTATCAGAGAGAGAGAGAGAGAGAGAGAGAATACACAAGCAGGGGGAATGGCAGGCAGAGGGAGAAGCAGGCTCCTGAAAAACAAGGAGCCCAATGAGGGGCTCGATCCCAGGACTCTGGTATCATGACCTGAGCCAAAGGCAGATGCTTAACCTACTGAGCCACCCAGGAGTCCTAAAATAATAAAAAAATTTTTAAGATTTTTTTTTGACAGAGAGAGAGATCACAAGTAGGCAGAGAGGCAGGCAGAGAGAGAGAGAGGGAAGCAGGCTCCCCGCTGAGCAGAGAGCCCGATGCAGGGCTTGATCCCAGGACCCTGAGATCATGACCTGAGCTGAAGGCAGAGGCTTAAGCCACTGAATCACTCAGGCGCCCCAATAATAAAATCTTTAAAAAAAAAAAAAGCTAAACTAAAAGGTTTTCTAATGCTTAGACATCACCTTTATATATATGAACATGATTTCTGTCACATTTGTAGTCATATCCAACATATTATTTTGCTGGGGTTTTTTCCTTCCCAGAATGTGTTGTGGATACCTGCGTTAGCACACAGGACATAATATTAAATACTGTCTATATACGATGACTCT